>PVIH01004945.1:0-15543 GCA_004025045.1 Sigmodon hispidus | reverse complement strand
GCCGGGATTGAGGTGTGCATCAGTACATTTGGCTTATTGCAAACATCTTCATCTCCTATTTTTTTTTTAAATTTAATAATGTATTTTATGTGTGTTGGTCTTTTTCTGTATGCCTGTTGGGTGTTGGATTCCACAGAACTGAAATTACAGTTTGTGTGCTGCCATATGGATGCTGGGAATCAAACTCGGGTCCTCTAGAAGAGCAGCCAATGTTCTTAACCACTGAGCCATCTCTCCAGTCCCATATTACAAACATATTAAGAGAAAATTTCACATTAGATTTTTCTCTCTCTTTCCCTTCCCTTCTCTCCATCTTCCTCTTTCTTCACTGTCTTCCTCTCTTTTCTTTGACTGGAGATCAGACCAGCGACCTTGTCTATATTAGGTAAGCATTCCATCACTGATCTATATCCCCAGGTTTCATTTTATTCTGTTTAAGAAGCTAAGGACAGAAAGCTTTGCATATGCTAGGCATTCAGCAAATACTGCATTCAAGTTAATTACATTCAATAAACACAGTATTTGTTAAATGGAACAAATTAAAACAATTACATAGCACACAGAAATCTATAAGTACTTGAGCAGGACATGACCCATGAGAATTGGCCATGCTGGTCTATGCTGTCGAATGGCCTGCTCTGCTTAGCAACTGTGGCCGAAGGTCTGAGACTCCACAGCAGATGTTATGCTGGGTATGGTGTCTTAGATAAAAAGTATAGGCTGTTTGGTTGCTTGTTTAAAAGTATTTGTTCAAAGAGTGAGTTTTCTTTTTTTTTTTTGCTCTATGTTAATGTAGAATTGCTTATTTAATAATAATAAAATATATGTTTAAATTGAGTTTCTAAGCAGGCTCTTGAAAAAAACCAGGCAATTACTTGTTCAAGGGAGCACACATGGGTCTCTGAGTCACCAGATCCTCATTGCACTTATGATGACCTGCTTGCAAGAATTCACAGAATCTAGGGGAATTCACAGAATCTAGGCACCAAGGAAAGGTTTGAAGCATCTGTAGACATATGCTTGCCTGAGGAGGAGGCCAGAGGAAAATCAGAGCAAAATATAAAGGCTTTTACCAAATGCTATACAGGGATGCCTTCTGAGCCTGTGGTCATTGAAGGTGCAGCTCATTTCATTATCTTGCTCAAATTATTTCCGTTGACCCCGTCAACTTAAAACGGGAACAAAAACTGGAGACGGTATTTAAAAAATAAATATCTAGTTTCTTTCTTCGTTTTGTTTTTCTTGTGGCTTAGTTAATGATGATTTTTGAAGACAGTTTTGAGTTTAATAATAGAAAGCCTGTTTGGAAGAAGTTTTACTCCTTATTTATTAATTTATTATTTATTCATTTACTTATTTTATTATTTTTTTCTCCTGAAAGATTCATTTAACTTACAGTTTTTTGTGAAATAATTTGAAACCACAGACTGGGAAACTGGATTAAAAAAAATACAATAAAATTCTTCTGCCCTGGAGGCTTTGGTGAAATGTCAACGAGTCTGTTTGTAGAGGTGGTTATCATGACAACCAGTGTTGTGCAAAAGGAACAGTGATGATGAACAGCATGAGAAAGGAAGCTGTCTCCTCAAAAAGAAGAGGCTTTAAGAAATCTTTTTGTTCAAAGTGGTTATAGACTAATTGTAAACAGCCTGAAATAGATGTTTTGTGAGGAAAAGCACCCCTTGCTAAGAAGTCCTTGTGTCCTAGAATTCAGTTTTTAATACCGAACTGGGGCTGCGTCCATGGAGCTTCCAACACGGAGAAGTGATGTGACATTAAATTCCCAGTGTGCTTTGCATAATATTTAGTCATTTTTGGCTTTTCAAGACAGGGTTTCTTGGTGCAATCCCAACTGTCCTAGAATTTATTCTGTAGTCATGGCAGAAATCACAGAAAATCATAGAAAGCAAGAATTTGGAAGGACAGAGATTTGTCTTCAGAATTACAAAGCTATGAGACCTGTTTTCCATAAAATAATCTGATGTGGAAATCTGGCTGTAAATGTCAGAATGGTCCTGTGGTGATTGACATGTGGTGAGTGGAACGGTGTGGTGTCTTAGAGGCCCTGTATTTTCCACGTGGACACTACAATGTCTGTGCTGCACAGCACACTTGAAGAAGGTATACATCTTCTCCTTCCCCCTTTCCAATATACGGTGTGCCAGGATGTTATCCGGCTAAAGAAAGGAGAGGACATGGGCTGTAAAAACGAGAGAGCAGCCAGCCTGATGTGTAGTCCACACTTTGGGATTCTCGTTCTCCAGAAGCTTTGGTTTTCTTCCTTTTGATTATGACCCGCTGTGACATTGATGAGGATTATGCAGGGACATATCTATAGAGTTTTCTGATTCAAAAAGGGTTTATCTTAGTTCTTAGGAGGAAATAGAGAACAATGAGAAAAATACAAAACAAGCAAGCAATAACCCCTCCAAATCTAAAACATAAAACTCAAAGCTGTTAATGCATTTTACCCAGAATAGAGAAAATTATGCATATTCTGATTTACACACAAATCAAAATTTTGTATGCTGCAAGTGAACTATGTACTACAGAGCTTGTATTGTAATTATAGTAATTATATTCATGTTGTATATCCCTGGGGTTTTGAGTAGGTGTGTATTGCACAAATCCTAACTGGTATTATAATAAAAACCCAGAGCCAGATATTGGGGCAAATGCTAAAATATCAGACAGAGGAACAAGCTACAGCGATTTCCTATCTAGCCAACTCCTTAGGCTGAATGGGTAAATGTCTCCATGAATCCTCAGACTGAACGCCTTTGGGTCCTCAGCCAAAAAGGAAGGGCTGAACTCATGTCTCCTCTTGCCTTATATCTCTTTCTCTGCCTTCCTGGTTTAAACTTCCTAGTGCTAGGATTAAAGGTGAGTGTCACCAGTGCCTGATTCTGTTTGGCCTTGAACTCAAAGAGATCCAAATGGATCTCTGCCTCTGCCTCCTGTGTTGAAGGTGTGTCAACAGTCTCTGCACCAGTATGACTAAATATGTGGCTGTCTCTGTTCTCTGATCTTCAGGCAAACTTTGTTAGATACACAATATATCACCACAGGTTGTGAGGCTGGAAAATTTTTTAAATCTTCTATGGTTATATTTTCCATAGATTAAAAAAAAATTCTTAAAATTTCCTTTGGAAATGGCTTGTTTAATTACATAGTTTTCATGTAACATACAACAGTTCTCAAAATCTCAATAAAATCACTAAATAAATCAGAAGTGGTGGCACACACCTTTAATCCTAGTGCTCATGTGGGAGACAGAGTCAGAAGGATCTCCATGAAGCTGAGGCAAGTGTGGTCTAAATAGCAAGTTCCAGGCCAACCAGAGTTACATAATGAGATTGTGGTAGTTGGAATGAAAGTGACCCTGTAGGAGCTCATGTGACCTTGGTGGATAAAGAGTGTCACTAGGAAGTGGGCTTTGATGTCTGAGGTGCTCAAGCTAGCCCCCCTCCCTCTTTCCCCCTGCTGCCTGCTGATCTGGATGTAGTCTGAAATGACTCCTAGCAGAAAAGTGCTGTGCCTGGTCACGTGGGAATTTGAGAAGAATGCTTTATTCTGAGAAACTGCAAGATCTTTTTCATGCTTACGTTGGGTAATTTATACATTTGAGTCTTTTACCCAGGACCTTGAAGATAAAATAGTAAATAAAAAAGGGTATAAAAATAGTTGTGTCCTTATACTTCACATTCTGGAGGAGACTGAGGAGGAATAATTTTGTCCGATGACCTTAAACATATGAGGGTTTATTATATAGAGTACTGAAGGAGTTGAAAGGTAGGAAGGAGAAAAGATGCAAAGAGTGAGGAGCTGTTATTTTTAATTTATAGCTATCAATCATTTACTTACCTATCATCTGTCTGTCTATGCCTATCATATATCTATCTCATTTATTTGTTTTTGAGGCAGTATTTCTTGTCTCATAGGCTGGCCTTGAACTTCATATACAGCTGAGGATGACCTGAAACTGTTGATCTATTGCTCCCTCCAGAGTGCTGAAGTTATAGGCATATGCCAGCATGTTCAGTTTGTATTGTGCTGGGGATAAAACTGGGGTTGTGTGCATGCTGGTTGAGGATTCCACCAAATAAGCTCCATCCTGAGCTATAATTTTTAAGTGGGCCAGTAAAGGCCATACTGGACATTTGCATGTAATTAAAGCTGAAGGAAAGTGAGGACACCTGCCATGTAGAGCATAATACCAAAGAGTATTGAAGTGTCAAGTCTCCACAGCTGAGCAGGTCAGGTGTGATGGCTGTGTGATGGCTTTTGCACTTTGCACCAGGTGTCCTGCCATCTTCTTGGTGGTAGGAGGTATGATGGAGTAGGGGGAGGCATCTTGTAAGTTAAGTGACTTGAACCCACTTCTGCTGTGATGCTGAGAATGAACTGAGAGAAGGAAATGCAGCCCTGCTGTTGAACTAATTCAGGTGAAGAATGCCAGCCATCAATTGGCATTAGGCTGGGGCATGGTTTGTAATGAGTTTTCAGAGTACAGCTGAGAGATAAATTGAATGTGAAGCGTGAAAAGGAAGGATAACCCCCAAGGTTTTGACTCAAACCATTAGAAGTGTGACCATTTTTGCTGAGGTGAGGATGATGGGATTGTGGAAGGGGTAGGTTGAGAAAAAGCTTCAGTTGTTCCCTGTTTTAAGGTTTCTATTGCTTTGAAGAGTTACCATGACCACAATAACTCATAAAGGAAAACATTTAAGTGAGGTGTTGGCTTACAGTTTCAGAGATTTAGTCCGTTATCATGGCAGGAGCATGGTGGGGTGCTGGCTACATCTGGGTCAGAAAATAATAGGAAACAGACCAAGTGCCACACTGTGGGAAGGAAGCTTGAGCAAAAGAGACCTAAAAGCCCGCCCTTTCAGTGACACACTTCCTCCAACAAGGCCGCATCTACTTAAACAAGGTCATGCCTCCCAATAATGCCACTCCTTATGAGCATATAGGGGCCAGTTACATTCAAACTACCATATTCTCCTTTGGATTTGTGAAGTTGAGATACTATTGGATCTCAAGAAGGAGGACATTGAGATGAAATAAATCAGCTACTTCAATGCACCTACACCTTCAAGTCTTGCCTTACAGATGTACTATAGAAATTCTCAATAATAATTAAGTATAATTTCATTCTCATGCAATTAGAGAAAGATGTGATAAAAGAAAAGAAAAAAAAGATCATTTCAACATTCAGAAGAGTTGAAAGGAAGCCAATGTTAATAACCTTTCATTTCATATTAGATTCTTTTATTGTTAATGTGAATTTTAAAAGTCATTATAAAACTAAATAGTCATTAGAAATCACCTTGGGCTGAGAGCTGAGAGAATAACTTTTTACTTCAATAGTCTTTAAATAAATATTTAATGATGATAATAGAGAGACAGAGAAAGTCAGTGGGAAATTTGCATGGATCACAAAGAAGCCACGAAGGATTTCTAATTCAAATTGGACCCTTTTGTAATAAAAGTTCTTTGAATTTTCCTGAGTTTTGAAGCCAAAGAATTTCCTAGAAATAATCTCATTAAGCTGTAGTGAGACTATCCAGAACACATAATATTATTTCTAATTTATAGATCTGGCTGGGGAGGAAGAGAGGAATCACAATAGAGTTGCTATGTTCTTGGAGACTTGATGGCTAAACAGGGTTTTAGAGCCTGTACTTTTTCCATTTGAGATGAGTTAATTTCCATAATAATAAAATTGCTGTGGTTGTTTTCTCTATTATAATAAACAGAAAGAATCTTTGTTTTTGCTCCCTTTTATGGCCACATGAAAGATGATGTTCACATTAAAGAGAGGGCTGCACTCTGATTAAATATAGCAGTTTTCACTATCTAGATTTTCAGCGATGGGAAGCTCCCCTTAAGATGTGTGTGAAAGACAGGTTTTCCCTCTAAGATTAAGATAACAGAAGTTAATTTATTCCTGCTGCTAAATTGTAGCATACAACCTCCATAATTAAGTATAGGCATATGGGATTTGCATGTATGTGACTTTATTTCTGGTAGAGTAGTGGTTCTCAACCTGTGGGTCACAACTCCTTCCACAGGGGTCACCAAAAAACCACTGGAAAACATGGATATTTATAATGCAATTTTTAACTGTAGCAAAATTAGTTTTTGTAGTAGCAATGGAATTAATTTTTAAGGTTGATAATTTTAATGCAGCATCATGAGGAGCTGTATTAAAAGTTTGCAGCATTAGGAAAGCTGAGAACCACTGGGTTAGATGTTACATGTGTTCAGAGCAAGAGATTCAGTCTTCGAAGCATTTGTTTATCATCTGCTAACTGGAAAACTCCAGCGAGGCAATGACCTTTGATAGAGGTAAACCCAATGGGTCTTAGAACTGCATCAGGGTGTCACATTGAGAACATGGTTGTAAATAATATAATACTTTTCCTCAGATCGACTCAAGGCAAGGATTGGTTAAGCTTGTATGAGTAGCTCAGTTCTTGGACCAGTCATTTTGGAAGGACTGAACCTTGTTGGACCTAGGTAATGTGATTGGAAGAATATTGGAAAAGCTGCAGGATGACAGAGGATGGGTAATTTGAGAAAAGCCCTAAAGGAAAGAGGAGTGAGGCTGTTGAAGGACGGAGGGATACAAAACAAAAAAAGAAAAGAAAGAAAAGAAAAAGCCACAGTAATTAATCCTTGGTTGTTAGCATGTGTGCATAGGCAGTGTCCCCACGAAGGAGATTCTGTGGTCAAAATGACTTCCTAGAGGTGTTTAATACTCCGCCTATAACATCTGACCAGTCTTGTCTACTAGTTTAAATGTGAGTAGTTTTAAAAATGTGACTGAGTGCTAAAGAAAGATTATGTGTTTTCCTGTATGTCTGTGCACTTATTTGGATACAGACAAAGAAGAGGCGTGAATGGTTCAGATGATTGAAGCCATGTTTATAAAGGTACAAAGGTAAGAACAAAAGAAAATTATCTAGCCAGAGAAATTTGAGACTGGCTGGAGAAGAATTTAAAATAAGATAGTAAGAAATAGAAAGCTTTGTGTTCAAAGTGAGGGGTCATCTCCTACTGATTTAAGTCAGCCAGTAGTTTGCAAGTACTCTTCATTGCTAGTGATATTCTATGCTTTTCACATGTATTAGTCCATTTAACCCTTCCATAAAGTCTGTGAAGCAAGAACAATTTTAAAAAATTGAAAACTGCTCTGTGCTCAGGATTGATGAGTATCAGTTCAGAATAATTTCAGACACCCAACATTGCTAGCCATCCCTTGTGCATTGGTAATTACCGGCCTGCGTGTGTCTTGCTTGCTCACTGCCATTGTAGAAGACTAAAGTACAGTACTGGTAACTCTTGCAAGCATGCATGGTGTAGTATTGGAAATGGGCTTCAAACCTAAGGCACCCACCCCATAGGACTGCGGAGGAGGAAGATCAAATTCATCTTTCAGAAAAAGAACATGAGAGAGTGCAAGTCTCATAAAGACAGCTGTTGCATTTGCCTGCTGAGATATTCCTAGCACTACTCCCGAAACTCAAAAATATGTATCAAATGAATGACTGGACACCTATTTCATATTTGAGAAAGGCAAAAAAAAAATGCTGAGGCTTTGCTCTAGATGATAAAAATAGCAAAGGTTTAGAGTAAGAAAACCACATTAAAGGCACCAGTGGCTGAAATTTGAGAAATATTAACATGTACTGATGTGTCCCAGGTTCCTAGTTTGAATGATAATGTAGGCAGCATTGCCATTGGCTGGGCTAGCAAGTGCAAAAGGGACAGCCTGCATTGGTTATGACAAAGGTTAAGAGTTCCTTTTTGCCAATGTAGAGTCTGTCTATACTTGTCAAGGAGGCAGTTGGGTCTGGAACCCAAGGGCAGACCAGTGCTGGTGATGTAGGCCAGTGTGAGTTATCAGGGCATAGTGAAAGTTAAAGGCTCAGGGATAGACAGGCTCATCCAGAAAGAGCATTGAAAGAGTAGAGACAGAGATAATGAACTGTGGGCAGGTGAGTCAAGAGTAAAAGCAACTAGAAAGAATAGCCAGAGATGGAAAAGAAACCATGAAAAGTGTCGTGTCGGCAGTGAAGCTGAAACATGTGTGGTTCTCTGATCATTTCTGAGATCCTTGAGCAGCTGGGCTCCAACTGTGGAAAAGCAGGTAGGAGAGGTGATTGAGAATGTATTGTTCTGGATAAAACATGGATGATTCTATAGGGGCACTGTGTGGCAGATTGAGGGCCAGGGTAGAAAGGACAGGAAGTGAGTATAGGAGATACTTAGTTAGAAACTGGCTAAGCATGGGAGGTCTGAGTGAGTCAATGATGGGGTGTGGTGACTATCAAGGAGTCAGTAGCTGAATGGTTAGGAAGTCCTGGTCAGACTGGGGTGAGGAGTTTTAGATGTAGGTGATAGCAAGGTCCAAAGGTGTGGATAGGTGTGAGCCATTAATGTATTAGTCAGGGTTCTCTAGAGGAAAATAATCAATGGGTGTTATTCCCATAGAGCTTATTGTTATTAATTGGCTTGTGATTTCATGTAGAAAATAGGAGCTCTATATGACAAGTCAGCAAGTTGGAGACCCAGGAGAAGCAATAACTGTAGTTCTGCTTTGAAGGCAGACAGGCTTAAGATCCAGGAAGAACTTCTATTTCAGCTTAAACTCAAGAAACTAAGAAGAACAAGCAAAGACCTTTCTTGGTGTGGCGTACAAACTTCACGTTGGTGTGCTTCACAAGAGAGGCAACTGTCCCTTATGGTATGCGTGGACACAATAGTCTGTCTGGAGAGAAATAGGTGAGAATAACATCACCTGCCTTCTCCAATGTCTTCTCCCAGGGAAAGGATTCAATATTTCAGATATTCTCTTCAGTCCTTGGAGACACAAAAGAGGTAGCCTCCTTAACCCCGAAAGTAGACAACATTCTTATTAGTCATGCGATACTTGGGAGGGAACAGGAATCCCTTTTACTCATGATACACTCATGACCCTGAACCCCACAGCCGGTCTTACATCACTGCCTTTCACACCCATCTGCTCAGGAACCAAAAATGCTCACTGTTACTCCTTCTCTAGGCAGCCTTGTCAGGTGGACCATGTCCAGCAGCCATCCTTTTGCACTGAAACAGTTGAGTTCACCCTCGGGTGGATTGATAGCTTATTATCTGTTCTGTCAGCTGTTCCTAAGGGGTGACACAAAGCCAGGACCTGCTATCTTAGATCCTTAGATGCTCTGAGGAACCAGCTTTGATTTTTTTTTCACCTGTGGCAATCTGTACTGGACAAAGATAAAACAATTCTGTCTGTACTTGTAGCTCTCCAGCTCCAGCAGGGATCAAAGCGCTCTCCATACTCTTTGGTTCTAGCTTGGGCATCAGAGGTTGGCTGGTGAATATTCTCACCAGTGGGGTTGGGGGCTATTTTACTCATCTGAATGAGATGCTTGTCTCTTCCCAGACTCACAGACACACTCAGAAACAATATTTGGCAGAACAGTCCTTATCCAGCCAAACTGATACCTAAAATCAACCAACATGCATTTCATGTCGATAATGCTGTGCTTGGTGGACAGCGTAGGCTCAGCAGAGTCCAGCATCATCTTTGTTATTTTCTCTCCAATTCTTTCAGGTTCTCTGTACAGGCCCATAGGTGGATCTCAGGCTATTGTCTCACTGGCAATAGGGTATTCACCTGTGAATCATGCTTATTTCCTTTAGGTGACTTTCATATTGGAAAGTGGAAACAGGAACATCCTGATTTTTGTAGCCTGCCTGAGTAATTTAACCTCACTTGACTGGGTGTGTTTAAGGGGAACAGAGTTGAAGAAAGAATATGTGGGATGTAAACTCTGTCAGCTCTCAACTGTGTGGGAAGTCAGTGGTCACACTTACGATCTGGATGAACTTTCTGGTTCTGACTCATCTCAGATGATGCCACAAGAATACCATGGGTCTGGAAAATGGACATATAATTTGTTTCTTGGATTTAATAGTGTGCAAGTTGGGATTCTCTGAGTATTAATACCCCTACAAGGACATTTCCTGACTGCACATTATTTAGTCTGTATGTGCTTTGGGAGTTTGAATGTTTAGACATCCAGATGTTTCGCAAGCCAGACTGATCATGCTCAGAGAATGTCTGCTGAATGCTCTGGTTGGAATTGCACACAAGTTTGGGCAATCTTGTAGAAAAAGTATTGAACAACAAGCTTTGAATCACAGTGGTCAGTTCTGCCTCTGGTTATCCAGTCACTTATCCAATGTTAGCCATACAACTGCTTTGTGTCAATCAATGGGCTCTGTACGGAGACACACAAAGGGTGCTAACATTTTATTTTCTGAAAAGGATACCTTTAGCAGTGGCAATTCTGGGTAAGAGCAGAAAGGAACCATTTATCCATTTTCCAGTAATCAATTTTGAAACATCTTTGTGAGCTAGGCATCAAGTTTGATTCGGCAAGGGACACACAATGCAGTGTCACCCTGTCCTTCAGGACTGTTACAATTCACAGGAAATATAAACAGCTAAACACAAATTCATAGTACCTTGCAATAAATGAAAGATAAGTGAACCATTTATTGAACACAGTGAAAAATACAAGAGAGGAAAACATTTGTAGTGATTTCTCCTCCCCTCCCCTCCCCTCCCCTCCCCTTTTCTGAATGGAAAGCTCTGAAATTTTATAAGCAGTGTATGGGTCCTTCTCAAGAAGTCCTATAAGAGGATTGGACCTTTAGATGCTGCTTTGGCTATATAGGTTGGTAAAGTGTGCACACATGAACATATGCACACATGCACCACACACAGCATATATGCATTGACAATACAAGACAATACAAATATCTTCACCAGTAAACATGGTGAGGGAAGACGCAGTCTGGGGTTGGGATGAGGACAGTTTTTCTCTTATAAGTGGCCCTGCCTAAAGGCTCCATGTCCTACAGAGGAGGCAGCCATACCTGTGACTATTTATATTTTATTTTAAATATTCCTTTTTATAGTAACTGTAGCCAGAAATTTTTCTGTCCAGTCTGGACAACTCTCTCTCACCTGTGATCCTGCAGATGCTTATAAAATAATAATTCAGAGGCTAATATTAATTACAAATTGGTCTATGGCTCAGGCTCATTATCAACTAGATCTTATAATTTATAACCCATTTCTAGTAATTTATGTCTTTACCTGTGTCCCATTCCATCTGGCATCTCTCTGACTCCACCCTCCTTATTTATCTCTGCTTGGATTTTCCTCCTGCCTCTAAGCTGCCTTGCTATAACCCAAACAGCTTCTTTATAAGCAAATGGTAATAAAGTATATTCGCAGCCTATAGAAAGACATCCCACAGCAAAGTAACTATAAGTAATATATATTTAATTCATTGCACATAGTTATGTTTTCTTAAACATTGTCTCAATTTTCTTATCAGATCCTAACAATAAAAAATTATTTTTATCCTACCATTGGAAAATATCTAAATAAATGGAACCAACTGATGTTTTTTGTCTTGCTTTCTACACAAATACCCAATAAAATCTTTTGTATTGGGGGGAGTATAAGGTTCCAAATGCTGAGATTGTTTATAAAATCAGAGTTTCAAAAATATATATGTATATCAAAAATACCCGAAGAGACTTCGTTGTTTTCTTTTGAGACAAGGGCTCATGTAGCTCAGGTTAGCCCTGAACTTGCTATGTAGCCAAGAATAATCTTAAATTACTGATTCCCCAGGTGTAAAGCTACAGGTGTGTAATGGGTTTATATCAGTGACACTCAGCTTCTCTAATGCTGTGACTTGTTAATACAGGGTTGTATTGTGACCCCAACCATAAAATTATGACTTTTTTTCTTCTTTTAATCTTTATTTTTTATTTTTTCTTATATATTTTTTAAAAAATTCCATATCTACCTCGTTCCCCCTCGCTTCCCTTCTGCTGTTCCCTCTCAGTCCCCCCCCCATTCTCCTCCACCCCATTCCCCCATCCATTCCCTAAGAAGAACAAGGAGTCCTAAAGTAGGTCAGTTCAGTCTGGCATATCCAGTTGAGGTAGGTCTGAGTCCCTCATCCCAGCATCAAGGCTGGGTTAGGTGTTCCTCTGTAGGGAATGGGCTCCGAGATGTCAGTTCATGCACAGGAACATAGTCTGATCCTACTGCAAGAGGCTCCAAAAACTGCCATGATTTGACAGTCATCTACCTTTGGAGGATTTAGTTCCTTTCCCTAAAGATTCCCCAGTGATTGTTTCAGAGTCAATGAGCTCCCAATAGCTCAGATCATTCGTCTCTGTGGGCCTCCTACTCATGATCCTGATTCCTTTGCTCATATACTCTCTCTTCCCTCTCTCTTTGGCTGGACCAGGAGTTCAACATGGTGCTTAGCTATGGATCTCTGCTTCTGCCTCTATTCATTGCTGGATGAAGGTCCTATAATGACAATTAGGGTGTTCATTCATTTGATTATAGGGGTAGTCCTATTTAGGCACCCTCTCCACTATTGTTTGGATGTTTTTTTTTTTTTGCTACTTTATAACTGTAATTTTGCTACCGTTATAAATCATAAGGTAAATATCTCTGTTTCCTGATGGTATTAGGGAACCTACAGTTTGAGAACTGATAGTTTATATGGACTAAGGAATCCAACAGAGGGCTTTCATGTATGCTAAGGCAAATGCTCAATTTAATGACCTACAACTACAGCCCACAAAGTTAAATCCATCTATTCCAGGTGACTCTGATTTAGTGAATATGGGGAAATAAGTGGGCATATGTTTTATACGGTTTCTGGGATGATTTAATGCATCTGCCTTGTGGGTATTGTAGTTTTAGAACCCATGCACTAGGGCAACTGTGTTATTTTTTTTTTTAAAGTTCCCATTTTTAGGGAGGTCACTCATATAAAAGAATAAAGCAGACTTACATCAATGGCACTTTCAGCTTTTTATTTTCATCCTTTGCTCCAGACTCTTCTTTCACTTTTTTTCTTTTCAGAATTCTAAAGTTTGTAGATGACATGGCTTTCTCATCCAAACCCTTTTTTTAGATGTGAGAGAATAAGAAAGTCATTCAGAGAAACCAGTTACTTCGCCCACTTCATTTTTCCGGAAAGGTCTTAGTGTTCTGACGATCCATAAGCAGACTACTGTGGAAGGAGCTGTATGGCCCTCCTGGGCGGAGGCCAGTGATTGACAGCCTGCTGAGCTCAGCACACTGTACAGCTGGCTGTGCTGACCCCACCTTCTTACTTCCGTAGACTCTTTCAGTGTGTCACACCCAGTCCCCATTTCATGACTCAGCTCTGTCACCTGGTGACTTTCTCCCTGGGGCCCTTCGGCATTTGGGTTGCACCTCTTCTTTTTGAGTCCTGCTGTTGGCCTTTTCCAGTTGTTGGTGGCTTTCGCATACCTCCACAGACAAATGACCTTTGGAGGTGACAGTACCCGAGAAATCATTTTCCATGGTCTGGCCATCTTGATACCTTGAAGCATTACTTTTTATGTTTGGCTGAGAATTATTTGTCATAAATCATTTTACTTAGTTCATGGAGGGCCAATATTCCCAGAGAATTGATTTTGTGTATTTAAACCTCTCCTCACCAGTGAGCTAGTGAATGAATCATAAAGCACCATGGGAGGGCCTGGCACATGTTTGCAAGTGGCATTATCATCCACCGTCTTTATTTAATCTACTATGAACAGGAGTAGACTTATTTTACTGGTAAGTTGGCGATGTTTCATGTGACCTGGGGTAATCGGGGTTCAGATAGGAATACTGACTGCCCTTTCTGTCTCTCTACTGGGTAGGGACATGCTTCCTTTTACCTCCTCCAGTCCTTTCCAACCTCCCTGTGACACACCACAGGCAAACTGCTGACTCTTTAATTGCTTTTCATGACAGTCACCTCTATAATTTTTTTCTTTATTTATTGTGGCTGGGTACTTCTTCCTCAGTTAAATTGTGTGTTTTGGCACTATCTAGTTTGCCTTTTTATTTTCTATAAAAAAATTTCTTTTTAAAAATTATTTATTTATTATGTATACAGTATACAAAAGAGGGTACCAGATGTCATCATAGATGGTTATGAACCACCATGTGGTTGCTGGGAATTGAACTCAGGACCTCTGGAAGAACAGCCAGTGCTCTTAACCTCTGAGCCATCTCTCCAGCCCCCTATAAAAATTTCTTACTGTGCCATAACTTGCCTATGACAGAGAGCTACGGTTATGCAAACTCTTGCAGGTGTTTGCATTGCCCACGGCATGGGGTTGTATAGCACATGGCTGCAGTTTTCTTTTCCTTCAGGCTTTTTCCACTTGGATTGAATTCCCGTCCTTGGGATGTATCATATAGAGAGAGTATGATGAATAAGTTCCCTTTGCAATATTTTCAGGGTGATGTAAATGTCCTTTGTTTTTAAGAGAACCTTGTTAAGTATACAGAGGAACCACTGTGATTTTGACAAGAATCAAAGTGAAGACAAGGGGTTGGATCATCTAGTGATAAGATTTGCTAAAGCTCCAGCGAATCAGTCTCTTTTCACCTTCTCTCTTACTCTTGTGTGAAAAACTATGTGTGTGTGTGTACAAAGTTATGTATATAAAGTTATATGTAAGCTTATATCTACACACATGTTTATATAGGTGTGTATATAAAATTATATATAGGCACATATATGGTAATACCTATATAAATATATATCCTACATATGTATATGTGTGTACATACAAAGTTATATATATATATAAGGTTATATATATGAGATTATATATGCCCCCACACACATATTTTACATATGATTATATGTATGTGTACTGTTTTATATATGTGAAGTCTTATATGTTATACCCACACATTCTATATATATATACAAAGTTATATATATGTTATATCCACACATATATACTCTACAAAGTTATGTATATAAACATATATGGCTATACATACACATATATTCTCTCTCTATATATACACACACAGAAGCACACACATATATATTACACACACACGCTCTTTGAATATATGGATGAAGATAATTATTTGCTAAGGTCTAATGTTTTCACTGATATGTCCTGACTTAGAGCACTCCATACCACTCCACCTAGTTGTGGCACTTCAGGAGGCTCCCAGAGCACCTCTTGGCCTTTCTTCTCTCAAGGGTTGTTCAGAAAGGGTTGTTATTTACAGACTTTAAGTAAAGGGATTAGTAAGGTTTGCAGACTTTTAAGACATCACAAACCCTGCTATTTAAATAAAATCTTGTGAAGCTGCCAAAAATATAAAATGGCTAGGTACAAAGCTGGTTAGAGCAGGTGGGTGGAGGGCACTTACTTTTGCCTCCCTCACTCCCAGCGTCTCATTCTACAGCCCCTCAAGGCCTTCAGAGAAACGGTTCAGTGACATGGATTAGTGTAATTACACATATCCATCTAATTCACATGTCTCACAAAGGGTGTGTCCTGAGAGTTCATTTTCCTTCCTAGATAGCCAACACAGGCTCTTCTTCCTGGAGCAATGAGATTGATTCTGCATTCCTTTTCTGGTGAGTCCAACCCCCC
>PVIH01004944.1:0-131591 GCA_004025045.1 Sigmodon hispidus | reverse complement strand
ATGGAGGAGATGTGAGCACTGCTCCCAGGGTGGAGCACAAGAAGGAGATGTGAGCACTGCTCCCAGGGTGGAGCACATGGAGGAGAGGAGATGTGAGCACTGCTCCCAGGGTGGAGCACATGGAGGAGAGGAGATGTGAGCATTGCTCCCAGTGTGGAGCACAGTACTTGTTACAAAGTTGGTGATCAGTAAGTGGGATGTTTCCTGCAAAGGGCTCACTTCCAGATACATAGATGTGCTTTCTTCTCAAGTTAGCCGTGTACTACATTGTTCATTTGCTTTTTTTCCATCCATGTTGTATTCATTTTAATAGTTGTTGGACTAAAACCTAGTAGGTGCTACATTTTTTTTATGACTGCACCATACATATGACCACGTCCTTGCTCATTCTTAAGTTGCTTTTCACCACAGCCCCCCTGAAGGGTGTGACTCATGATCAGAACAAGTTTATGAGTCCCCCTTCTGCCCTGGAGTATGATACTCGAGATATTACTGAGTATATCTGGTTAGAAAGCTTCTGAAAAGTCTCCAGACTTCTCTTCTGTTGGCTGAGACATTCAAGAGAAGCAGGGCTGGAAAGAAGAGTGAGTATGAGTTGAGCCCTGCTGGCTGGCTGGCATCTGTGTCCATGTTTCTCTTCCCTCACCTGTTGCAAGGCTCCTGCAGTTAGGACAGCAAGGGCAAATTGAAGCTGTGTTGCTGGCACCTCTGGGGTCCATGTCAGCCCCCTCAAACCACCTGCTGCAGACATGTTAGATGTGCCAGTGGCTTGGAACCTGTATCCTGGCAAAATGACAGTAAAATCCTCAAAACCTCCTGTGCAATTTACATTTTACAATTGCTACGTGCTAACTACTCATGCCACCGGAGCTCTAAGGGTGACACTTGAGAATGCCTAACTAGTTAACTATCACCTCTTCTCTTACCGCAACTCCCTCAACCATTCATACATCCATGAAGGTAGCAGGATCCCTGTTGACTTCACTCACCATTTTATCCCTGGCTCCTAGCATGGGGCCAGGCTCAAAGTATATGTTCAATAAATATTTACTAACTGAGCGAACACTGTGGAACTGTCCTAGAGGCCAGACTGATATAATCCAGGAACCACAAGTGACAGAAGAACATGATAGGTTGAGCTGCTTACTGGGGATGCTGGACAGGTGACTCATCCCTGAGATCTGCATTGTACTTGCATTTTAGCCTCCCTTTCTCTCAACTGCTGGGCTCATAGAGAAGGTATACTATGGGTTACAACTTCAGAGTTCTGCCTCTAACAAAACACTAGCATACTCGATGTTTCCAAGTGTTGAGCCAGCTCTTCTCAGTGTACCAGACATGAGAAGCACACTCAGAAATGTGCACTTGTTTCCTAGAGTTCCCCCAGGAAGGGCTCTTGTCTGAGCTGTCCTTCATTCACCCCTTTACTCCATCACTGTCCCTGGGGATGCATCCACTCTGGCTGACTTCACCTTCGATGTAGAGCCTGCATTATGTTGCCTCCTTCGGTTGTTTGCAAGGCTATACAACTTTGTCATGTGATTTACAGTATAACCTGTATGTCCTTTTCTATATTAATTATCTTCTGTTGCTCTGGCAGAATACTTGGTGCAGATGACTTGAGAGAGACAGTTAGTTTTGGCTTGCTTGTGTAGCTCTTTGAGCTGTAGAGGGCATGGTAGAGCAGACCAGTTCCCATCTGGTGGCCAGGAAGGTGACAGAGAAAGTGGGAAAGAAGAGTGAAGAGAGAGGGAGGAGGAGGAGGAGGAAGGAGAAGAATCAGTGATGCCCACAGTAGCAGCTTGTCCCCACCCCTGTTTTTACTTCATCTGATCCTCTTAGGAGATTGCATATGGATGTGGATATGCATATGGATATGACCCCTCCCCCCAATTAATTCCTTTTACAGACAGTCCTAAAGATGCATCTCTTTTACCAGTCTCCTCTGGACTTCTCATACTATTCAATGTATTAGTCCAAATTGACCCTCTGAGTTTCCCTTTCCTTGGGTTTGGGTGCTGTTTCCCCTGTGTGTGTTCAGTTGGCATGCTGTAGCCTTTGAATAGGGCAGATGTCCCTTTTCAAACTTGCTGGTGGTACTACAATAGGCATCATCCTGAGGTGCTGGCACTGAGTGGGTCTGTGGGGGCCTGAACTTTCCAGTCAGCTGTTCTTCTGGCTGCCTGGGTTGTAGATTCACATAGTCTGCTTACTGTTCTAGAGCCTGGATCTCAGTTCCATCCAGAGTTGGAAGCCCCTGATCAGAACCATTTCCTCTGCTGTGGCTCTAGGATAACTCTTTTAAAGCCCAGTGCCTTCTCATTTTCATTGCCTTAGAAGGTTGGATGCTGTTGTTTGTTATTCTTTTCCTGAGATTGATAAGGGCAAGGCAGACATGAGGTCTCATTATCAAAATGCACTTAAGCCAAGTTTACCTGAGCAGAGACTAATTAGAGATGCCAGAGATTGTGGTAATATGTTGTATATTTAATAAAATTAGTCTGGAATATGAGAGGACAGAATCACCCACAATCAAACCATGATGGTCAGGAAGTGGTGACCCACACCTTTAATCCCATCACTCAGGAGACAGATCTTTTTATATTTCTGTGAGTTCAAGGCTTAACAACCAAATGTAGCTCATATCTTTAATCCTAACTCTAGGATTGTAATATAGAGTTGAACCCAGAAGTGAAATAACTGGGTAGGGAAGATATTTAAGGCTGGAGGAGCAGAGATTAAGGCATTCTGTAGGAGCCACCAGCCAGGTAGAGGACTCTTGAACAGCATTTACCCTGTTTAGCCTGAGAAGTAGGTTGGATGAGAATTGACTGTGATCTGTTTCCTCTCTGATATTACAACTTTTCCCAATATCTGGCTCTGGGTTTTGATTAAACACAAACTAGATTCGTGATTCGTGCAGTAAGAGATGGGGACAGAGGATTTCTGTCTGGTCATAGCCCCTGCCTCTAGATAGTCTGGCAGTGTTGTGCATTCATAGATGTGTCTGTAGGAGGCAATTTCTCCAGTGACAACTGTTCCCTCAACCTCGAGGAAGAACTTTCAGTAACAATCCACTCCCTGATGCTGAGCTCCCTCTACCCAGAATGCCTTGCCAGTTTGGCTTGTCTGAAAATGTTCACTCTGAGTCATAGGCAGAAAGCCATCACAATATCTGCCTGTGCTGTGTCAGCAAGTAGAGTACAATGGCTCTCTTAGACCCTGGGAAAGATTGATTGCTGCACTTATCTCTAGATTAAATATCAATTTCAGGACCCTTTAGGATCAACCCTTGTAGAACCATTACACCAGTTTGAACAAGTACCAATAGTTGGAGATGGATGGGCAACTTAATTTGCCAAGAAAAGTATATTTCAGATTTCAGATCATTCTTAGGTCTTAAGAAGAAGAAAAAGCTCTTCCCCCTGCCCCAAGTTGATGATTTCGGTGATTTTTAATGTTTTGCATAATTTGATTTATGAGGATACCATGGTCAATGAATGTGTGCCCTGGTTTGAAATCTCTAGCTTAGGAATTCCAGCTTCATTCAGAAGAAAAGGAAAGAAGATTGGGCTGGGAGACAGGAGGAGGGGGAGGAAGGGAGAGATGGAAAGAGAGGGGAGCCTAAATGATGACTCACCTTTCTGACCAGGAGGAAGGAAACTTGGGAGCACATTAGCACGCTGACAATTGCTAAGACTGTCTTCAGTTGGATGAAAACTGATTTTCTAAAAATTACTTTAATCAGTCATTCTTAAGTTGACAAAGTTTGGCACAGAACTGAAGGTCTGTACACTCTGGCAGCTGACTCTAACACTGTACGTGCCAAAAAAGGAAGAAATGCTTCACCAAAATTGGGCCTCGCTGGCACATGTTCGTTGCTTCAAGTCACATTCAGCTCTGTACAATGGAGATACACTCTCCTCGTTTAGGAGCTGAGAAAGAATGTTCCTTGCTCTGTTCTTAGCTCTGTGATCTTATTGGTGTGTTGGGTAAAACCTTGATAAAAATTTGTAAGGATTCATTCCAGTTATTGTCAAAAATTGCATGCACAATTGAATTTAAAAAAAATCAGGAAATCTTACTAGTTTGGAATCTGTTAACTTGGACTCATAGGATATAAACAGAACACTGCTTTTACATATAAGAAAAAGAAATTATAGCCTCCATGATGGCAAGGTGGCTCTTTCATTAGGAAACAGTCACTGAGGGCTTAGCATTCTTCCCTGCCAGCCAGAGATGAGAGACTGTAATGGACACGTACCCAACATGCACATTCCGGGAGAACAAACCTAACACATACTGCAAGTATGGCTGCAGTTCTTTCGAAAAAGGGCGGAGGGGAGTTCCCTGGGCTTTCCTGGAAGACGACTTGTTTAGAAATGAAAATAAGTGGCTTAGAAGTTGGGGCAGTAATTATGAATGTACTTCTCATCTGTCCTGGCTATTGTGAAAACATAATTTAAGTTAAAATTATCTGTCTTTAAAGAGGTAAATAGTTTTCTTTTTAAGATTGGAGAGCATTGCAGAGCTCTCGATTAGGGGACCATAAAGACAATGTGTACTGTTTAAATGGAAAGGGAAGCCTTGCCAGACCCTGCTCTGGGCACAGTGGGGCTAGGGAAATAGAAAAAATGGTTCCAAGAATGTTAGTCCTTGAGTATTTGTATAGGGAATTTTATAAGACCTAAACTCCCATGAAATGGGCATTAGTGAACACATTAAAGTTGTTTTCAGGAAACTATACCATGAGAATGCAGTGTCTTTTTAAAAAGAAAGCCTAAAGTAAAGATGCGTTTATTTTTTAAAAATTAAAATAATGCTTTTATTTTATTAGATTCTATTATATAGAAAAAAGTTAATTTTTAGAAACACTAACTGCTGTATTTTATAGAGTAGTATCCTTATATTCAACTTTAAACTATTTCAGAAACAAAAGATGAGAAGATGTGGTACATTTGTGAAACTTTGGAGATGTCCTTGTAAGCGTTCATTATGTTATTTTCTTTGTATGTTCAAAATGTCATAATGTAAAGAAGCCAAAAGTCCATGTTTATACTATTTATCAACTACATCTTATGTGATACCTAGCTATCCTTGGTTTCTATCTTTGCACCTCCCAGAAGCTCTGCAGAGATAGTGAGACAATCACCCTTTAAAGATGGCTGGCCAAAAGCACAAGGCCATCCCGTTGGTAGGTGGCAGAATTCCTCTGAACCACAGTATATACCATCTTGCTGATGCAATTTCCCCCACAGCAGAAATTCTCTCCATAGTCTCCTGTGAGATGGCCCTTGAAGGCCTTCGAGAAATTGATGAAAGCAGCATGGCAGTGAGGCCAGAGTTAAACCATGTTCAGCATCTCTAAATCACTACACTCCTACTAATTGGGACAGTGGTCTCAATTCATTTTCTCTTCAGGGTTCCTTGGATATCTTATTATTCTCCATTATTCTCGTTCTTCATTACACTCTTTCTGGCCGCAATGAATTTCTCACCGTTCGTTGTACATACCACGTTCTTTGCTTTCTCATTTGCCTCCCACTCCTTCCAATCAAATCATGGACAGTCCTCAGGTCTCAGGTAATGCCATTTTCTTAGAAATCTCTCCTTGATTGTCTTTCTGATTACACATTTACCTTTGCCTTCCCAGGAGGATTGTAAGCGTCATGTGGCCCTAGTTGACCTTCTCTGTATGTCCTCAGTGAACAACTGTTGTGTAGAATGGGGATGGGCTCTGATTCTTCCAACTTAACTGATAACTGTATGAATTAGCTGGGTCTCTTCTCTCTTAGCCCTTTAAATACTTACTCATTCCTTCTTGTGCCTCTGCTGTGGGTTAAATCCTACGTCCATACCAATCATCAAGATTGACCCCAAGCCTTATCAACTATAAGTTAAATGACCTTGAAATCCTTTAGTTTCTTTTATCATGGATTTATTTGGCTAAGCTAGTTTACAATGTTGGCTACAATGGATGTATATATACACACATATAATAAATATGTGTGCTGTAGACACACACACATATACACATGTGAGCGAGCCGATGAGGGGCTGCATGTATTTATATGTATATGTGTATATACATGCCTGTGGAGGCCAGAACACAACCTTAGGAGTTGTTATTTATCATATGCCATCAGCCTTGTTCTTCAAGGTCAAGTACCTCACTGAAACCTGGACTCAGCAATTAGGCTAGGCTGGCTGGACAGTGAGCCCTAGAGGTCTGCCTGTCTTCATTCCCTAGTGATTACAGGTACATGCCATCATGCCTGGAATTTTGGATGGATGAGGACTTGAACTCAGGTGCTAGTACCCATGTGACAATCTCTTTACTGATTGGCCCATCTTCCAAACACTTACATTCTGTTTTTAATGGACCCTCATAATTCAGTGTGAGACTCTTGAAGGTAGGGACATGGTCTCATTTACTTGTATGCTTGTTGTAGGAACATACATGCCTGTGAAATGATGATCTCCCCCTACCTAAAGGCAATAGTATCAACATATTATAATGTAAAAAGAATTTTTCTGAGACAAAGAAGCAACTATGAAAACTCAAGGATAGTATTCAGGCAATAGCAAAGGCTTGTTCTGTTTATATTACTGGCATAAAATATGCCGTCTAACATGTTTGAGGTTGTTCACCCTTTTGTGAAAGCTTAGTGTTTCATCCGAGGCAGCCTGAGCTTTAGATTTCTGTATGGCCCCTGGACTGACTTTTACCATCGTCTCTTTTCTTCTTACATACGTGAGATTTGATCAGAGCACCACGGTCCCGTTTGTTCCTGGATTTCAGGGCTGCTTTCATTCACTGCAACTACAAGTGGTTGCAACAGAGACCTAAGGGCCAGAAAAGTAGCTGCCAAATAAAATGCAAGAAGCCTATAACAAGGCAAAATGCAGATGTACAATTTAGGTATCTCAGTGGTTAAGTGGACATAAGTCTACTAAAAACCTATGTGTTCACTGTCTGTCTAAAGTTCACATTCAACTAGTTGTGTTCAGTTACTTGGTTCTCTGTGGAGAGTGTTAGCTGACACCAGTGTGTGTTACAGAGATGGTGAAGGGGCACAGCATGTAACAGAGACAGTAGCAGTCACTGATGTTGGTGCTATCAATGTCAATGAACTAGCTCATGTGTTCCTAAAGCATCTCTCCCAAGGTTGGCTCAGGCTGTGCTCCACACAGTGAGGGGGAACAATGCTTTAGTCTGTATCCCTGCCTTCTGAGTTAGCATGCCCCATTCTGCTTTGGATTAATATGTGTATCTCATCATGATTCTTTGTTTCACAGGTGTAATTCACACTCTTTAGGCATTCTTATTCCAGAACCAAATCAGGAACGCCCCAATCTCTAATGAACTGTAGTTCATTTTTTGGTTAACTCACTTTGTATGCATATTAGATGTGTCAAATAGTTATAGCATTATTTATCTGAGAATTATTTTTATAATATTTATTTATGTGTGCCATGGTACTTTCATATAAATTACACAGGGCAGCCTGGAGACAGCAGAATTTAATCATAAATACACATTTAATGGTGATATTTTCAGTGCGTTCTTCCAGCTACTTACCATTATGGTCCAGTCATGGTCAACTGTTATATTTTATCTATCTTTATCTCCAAAGTATGTATGAAAAAAACCCTTTATGATGTGTAGGAGTGTGCCTCAAGTAGCCACTGGGCTATACAACACTTGTTTACCTTGTTTTGGGGTTTCTGAGCTGAAATCAAAGAGGATTTCCATTCCTCGGTCCAGAGGCTATCAAATAGATCAATGTAACTCTTATTAAAAACACTGAGCCAAGTCTGTAAAATGTCCCAATCAAATTTCACAGCCTCAGTGAAATCCTTGCTTCCTTATGGACAGTAAATGAGTGGTGGTTGGAAGATAAAACAGCTTTGCAATGTGTTTCTGGAGAGCTCAGCCTGCTCCTTGACCCTGGCCAGTGGGAAGCACATTAATTTACCAATGATGTGGCTCTCCCGTGTCAGCTTGTTCCTGTGCCAGTGCTGAGATTTGCCTGGTGCTTCTGTTAGAATATAAGGTTGAACCTGTGATCTGTTTTTGTGTGATAACCTTGACCCTGGACTACCGTTTGGTATGGGATTTGTATCAGGGAGGGATGCTGGTAAAAGGTTAAGCCTTGATGGCAAAGAATATATTCTGAAAAGTCACCCCACTGGAATTTACTTTGAAAGAATTTCAGCCAGCATGCTACCACTTCAGAAGAAAATGAAACCCTTCTTAAAGCCAGACTTGTCTTAATT
The DNA here is from genome assembly GCA_004025045.1 of Sigmodon hispidus. Classification (NCBI taxonomy): domain Eukaryota; kingdom Metazoa; phylum Chordata; class Mammalia; order Rodentia; family Cricetidae; genus Sigmodon; species Sigmodon hispidus. The sequence goes on along the minus strand of PVIH01004944.1, from coordinate 123,311 downwards.
ACTACTTTTTGTTAAGAGTAACAATAGACTCTGTGTAAATGTAAGTGCACAGCTCTTCAGAATCAACTGTAAGACTCAAAAAGTGTCAGTCATTCCGATGATTAGACACATAAACTTAAGGAATATGCAGCTGGGAAATTAACTAGATGCACTAGTAGACTAGATTTTTCCAAACCTCGCTTTTCTGCCTTGATTATGTGACAAGCTAAGAGAAAACACCCTCCTTCATTTTTTTTAGGAAATTTAATGTTACTGTTTTGTTGTTGTTTGGTTTCTTTGTATGAAGAATAGAAGATGCCATATTTGTTATATTTCACCTTAATTTTTGATTTTAAATGAAAGAGACCTAAAACACCCCAGCTGGTCTGGAGCAAATGGGGAGACATTTCTTTTTCCTGTGCAAGATTCGAGGCCTGCATCTTTTCAGTCAACTGTGGAAGTACTCCTTGTGCTTCCGTAAAGATGTAGTAAGATTGTCCTGTCACAGGGACAGGCATCAGTGACTCCGCAGGACATCAGCTCAGGGCTCCTGTCTCCTCCAGAGCCTTGTGCATGGTGTGCTTTGATATATGTTCTGTTAGGTCCCTGGGAAAGGAGGCATTGCACGAACAGGTAAACTGGGGATTTTGCTGTATGGCTTAATTGTGAGGGAGTATAAGTTGGTTCAAATTGAAATTCCTCAACAAAATTATCAAAACATTAGTCAGAGCCTAACTCAACAGAACTGAAAAAAAAAAAATACCCTCTTATCTGGTGGAAATTGATGGTTCATGCTCATCTTAGCAAGCTACAAGTTTTGAATTTTTTAAACTATTTTAATATGCTTAGGCCTCATTTGTTGGTGGAGAACTTATTGGAGATGACATTTGATCTATTTAGCTTCATTGATCTTCTCGAAAATCACTATAATCTTTGAAAACATTACACAGTTTATGATTTTTCTGGCAAGAGAGTTGTTTTTGATTTTCCTGTATATATTCCTGTATATAATTCTTTAGATTAAATGACTCATTTGTTTTGGTCTCAGACCTGACATACCTTGTCTGAATGCAAACTAAGCATGTCCTAGGAAACCAGGATTTTGACTTTAAAAGTTATAAGTTAAAAATAGGGATTTGAAAAGGCCAGAGGTCTCTGAAGACCATACAAGGTCAGAAGTACTTCTGCCTCCTTACATTTTACAATAACCAAGAAGTGGTTCCAAGGAAGTTGAGCATCCAGAAGCACATGCTCTTCCTGGGAATGAGGGAGGTAGATTTCTGGTTATGTAATCTACTTCATATGTTGTATTCATTTCATTTTCAGAGCCCCCAACCCCTCATTTGTAAACACTTGTCTCTGAACTAATCTTTCTCATTATTATGTTCAGTATGATATGGTTTTTGCACTGAAGAAATTTTAGTAAAATCTAAGTTAATTCTGTTCTTCCTGGTTTTAGAATAAACCATGCTACCTTTTGGAGAATACCAGAGGATCAATACCACTCGGTACAATTCAGAGATTTGCCAGGAAATACTGGATTTCTGAGAAACCCAAAATATTGCTAGCAGTTACTTCATCTAACGTGTGAGATGCTACTTTAGGCAGACAAAAAGAACAGCCCTTTAAAATGTTGAAAACTTGGAATTCAAAGGTGTGGCCATTTATGTATGTGTGAACATTTGAAATATATAAATATACATACACATATATATATATATGGGTTTTGACCCTCATTTGAATTGTCACTTACAAAAGAGACCTATTACCTGATCCTCACAGTAAGCAGCATTTTAAAGTTCTGAAAGAACAACACAGTCAATCTTCACTAAGAGTGGTGATTACATTTTCTAAACTGTCGGCTTATTTGACAAATAGTTTATGTAAGTGTAAGATATCAGAATTCCAAAAGGAACAATATTTATAATTACTAGTTCCTTCTGTCCCTCATCACTGACTACATGCCAGGCATTATGTGATGCTTTTCATGTGCAAAATCTCATGGATTCCCTACATTAGTTCTATGAAATAATTATTACTAGGCCCAACTTAGAAATAGGAAAATTCAGCACTTTAGTGTTAATTGAGTGAGTCTTATGACAGTGTCTTTGCTATGGATTGAGCACACTAAGACATTGGGGATTAAATGGGTTTACTTAACAGACATTTTATTTCCAAGATTTTCTTAAAACAATCATTTAGATTTATTACTGATCAAATTAGACTATCTATGAGAACTTCCTCATTCAAATACTGAGGTAGGACAAGTCTTCTGTTACTTCTCAAATGCCCTAAAAAATCCAACATTGCACTGTGCCCAGTGACATGGCAATGCTCTTTTGCTGGTCATCCTCTCATCCTGGAAAAAAATATGTTAAAAATTGCTAATTCAGGTTGGGGACTATGTCAAAAAATAGGTGAATTGGTAGTAATCCCCATGCCTACATGTGAGCGTGAGTTACTATTCTTTTCTACCTCACATTTTAGTGTCTAAGAGAATCATGTTTTAGTTCAGTGTGCCACATGTTCACCTAAAGCGTATTGAATTTGGTATGCTGATTAATAACGTTTTAAAGATAAATTTTGAAAAGGATGAGCATAAATATGTTTTTATCATTTTTTTAAAAAAATCAGAGTTAGAAGAACATAAATTTCCTCTTTTTCTCTGAAGGAGGGAACTCTAAGATGTTTGACCTGACTTGGTTAGGTGATGGAGGACTGATGCTGAAAAGGACTGATAGCCCCTTGCTGAACTGATCAAGGCCTCTTAGGTACTTGAAATCAAACAGTGACCAATGGCACATTGTTTTAGAAGCAATTTGAATTTTTATGTCCTGGGCAAGTGTTTGCAAACAATTTATCCAAAGACAATCAGAATGAACCAGAGACCAATGGGAGTCAGTCTTGACATATCATGCCTCTCTTGCTCTGAGACCTCTAATTTTGGAACTTAGAGAGATAAACTAACCAGGAAAACAGCACTCCAGTGCCTTGGAAATTACTCACTACCATATATAGTTTCCCAGTTTCCCTGTGTCATTGGGCCTACAGCTCAATTTTTCAAGGAAGCCTAGTCTTGGATGTTGTGATGTTGTTGACATAAACTGAATATACCAGTGTTAGTCAGTGAGAATGCAGCATCATCTGGTGACTTCCCACTGCTTTAGAAATCATGACTGTCCTGTCATGGAAGTTCAGAGGAAGGTGCAGTTAATGATGATCTTAAAAGTCACAGGATGATGAGATGTCACCAGGGTGGCTTTTTAGCTTAGTGTTTGTATTTCAATTTGTAAATGTTATAACTGTTTTTAATTTTTTTTCTCAAGCAAGCTGCAAACTTTTAAAGACGTTAAGCCTGCCAAATTATAGCCACTTACTGCTGCCTGACGTGCTTTTCAGCTTAGACCCACAGAGGGCGGGCCTGCCAAGCCTGTTCTTTCTCATTACCTGTTCTCTGTCTGGCCCGGAGTTCAGATTTTCAAAAATGGAAAAAAGCTGTTTGTGAAATCGCACGGCTCTTAGTCCTTAGCCTCTTCTTAGTATCAACGTTTATTTATTTAGGTTTGGGCTGGGTTTCAAAAGATTGAAATTGGAAACAGAGAAGGTGACTCTGAACACCATTTATCTGTATATAAGTGAACATTCAATGTACGTTTAATTTAAAAAATTGCTGTTTCCTACAAGAGGGAGCTATTTTTCACATTGTTACAACATTTTTAGAGGTCACTAGGTGGTCATGTCACCAGCAGGGAGTTTTTGTTTGGCAGGCCCCCTTGGCAGTTAGTTACAAATGCCTCCATGATTCAGTGTTCAAAGGGGGCTGCTTTGCAAGTAACAAATACTTACAACCTGAGAACTGAAGTATAAAAAGTAGTGACAGGGGAAAATGTTTGGAAATGTAAAACAGCATCTTTAGTGGCCAAATTGGGGTGTTTGGGGAGTTGGAGATTACACGTCTACTTTGTACTTGAGCTCAGCCTTTACAGAAGCAGTAATGTCTTAAGTACCACAGCAGGCTGTCACCTTGCTTCCAGCTAGTGCGCATTCTTCATCTGTGGCATGCTCATTCCCAGGATCTGGAACATCCTTGGGGCTCTTTATGAGCCTCATCCCCTGTGTTTGCCATCGGGTGGTTTCTTAACCTGGGCCTCTCCATCATTCACCTTCATGCATGCTAGCAATTTAAGCAAGATTAAATAGGCAGCTAAAAGCACCAATTACTGGGACTTCTGCTAGGCTTCTATATTCACAGACAGGGCAGTATTTCAAATCTGGAATAAGGGAATTAATTATATTCTGTCTTCACGGGAAATAAATAAATGAGGTGTAGATGGATCTTGGAGCAAATGGCTAAGATGAGAATGATGAATAGCTAATCAATATAACTGTGATATCTTGTTTGTAAGTCATTTGAAAAAGCAGAAATGGGAGATTACTTTTTGTCTTTCTATCAGGAAAACTGCAGCATCATTGCCTTCTCTCTACTTTCACCTAACAGAGGAATGATATGAAGACAGCTGTCACCTTACAGTAGTTACTTTGCTGTCATAGGCACCTCATTAGTATTTTTTAATCTATAGGCCAACTTAATTTTATCAGAGCTGAGATGGTCACAGTATTGTGTTGTTTATGGGGGAAAGGTGGAAGAATTTCAGATTTCTTTAACAGAGACATTGGGCAACTGTGTCTACTGTTGATAGTTTTCTATTATGTAGAGAGATTTTTAACTATCATATCCACTATATTTTTCTTTAGATAAAATTAACCTTATATTCTTGATAACATTTTGCCAGTTCTTCAACCTTTTCCAGAATGAATTTTTTTTTTTTTTTACTGTGATGATTCATTTCAATAACGGACTTGAGTATTCCAAAGAGTTCTGCTCAGAAACTGAGAGGAAGTCAATGTTTAGAATAGAAACACTGTCTTGGACATACCACCAGTTGTACAAGCAGTTTTTTTCTTTCCTCCCACCCATTCATCAGACAAAGCAATTTTTCTTCTCTTGCTTACATTTTCTTTGTATATAGAGGTGAAATTTTGATATTGTTGTTAATGCTAAAAATGTAGAGAAAAATAATTTAAAAATATTGTTTTTTTTTAAAACTCCTGCCTCCTCTTTAAGATTTTTTTCTTTCTGGTTTCTAAAAGTTGGTGATTTCAATACATCTGTCTTTTTGCTAATAAATTTATGAACTATACTAATAATGATTATAATCACTAAGTTTATATTTATAAGAAAAATAAGTGCTTGCTATAAATGAAACTAACTGTGCTAGCTGGTTTATCTGTGCTTTCTCATATAATATACCATAAAAAGGTAAGTACAAGTCGAGTGTCCTTTATCCAAAAAGTGTGAGACCTAAAGTAGTTTGAGTCTTGTGCTTTTCCCCATGTCTTGAAATGCTTGAATATGCATAATGAGACATCTTGATGATTAGATTTAATTGATCAAACTTATATCTATTTGAAAACATCTATAGCTTTTTCTTTCGTAGATTCTTAGTAGAGATTTCTATCAACTATTTACTCTGAGGATTTACCGTTGACTCCATAAGTTTGGTTTAAATGGCAGAAGCAGTGTCTGCTACAAAGGTTTTTTTTTTATATACCAAATACTATTTGAGATTATTCACACACACACACATACATACACACACACACACACACACACACACACACACAAATATGTTTTGGTTTTTTGTGTGTTGAGGAAGGGCTATCACAACCCAAAACAACTACAAGTATTTGTTTTGTTTTGAGGAGTTAGAAAACTTCAGACTGGGTTGGAGAAATGGCTCAGCAGTTGAAAGCCTGTATTGGCCTGACAGAGGACCCAAGTTTAGTTCCCAGAATCAACATTGGGCAACTTACAATGACCAGTGAGTCCAACTCTGGAACTTTCAACTTCATCTTCTGACCTCTGAGGACACCTGCACCCAAGGACACATTCTTTAAAAATTTAAAGACTCTTAAGAAAAATAACTCCAGACTACATAGACTCAAACCATTTTTTTGCAATTTAGACATTTTACCTTGGCCAAGTTGACTTACACTTCTCTGTTATGTTTTGTTTTATTTTTTTCTTATTTGTCAGATGGAACAAAATAATAGCTCAGTGGTTCCTATGCTGTTTGAATGAGTTAATGTGATCAGAACACTCAGCACCCAGTGCTGATATATGTTGACTCTAAGATTCCCATTCCATAATCTACAGGTGTTCAGAATTCTGGGCAACACTGTTCAACTAACTTGGAATGAACCAATCAATTTCTGTGAATCAAATCAGGGAAGAACAAGCTCTGCTCGGTAGTGATCACCAGTTCTATCATAGGAATGCTCCTGTTATAGCCAGGGACAGCTTTCTCTCTGTGGAGAGGAAGCCCTCACTAGCTAGTAACAGCCAGTTTGAGGACAACAGAGAAATAGACCCTCTGGGTAATAGGATCACTCGAGTGAATCACTAGTATGGCCTCCATCCATAGATGTTTCCTTTCTTTTTGTGTGATGCTGTTATCTTTAGTGTATTCCCAACGATGAGAATACCAGGACATATCTAATTGACTCACTAAAAGAGTCAAATGTCACTCCTCCTTTTCCTGGAAGTTGTAACACAGTTATGCTATAAATGTAGGGCTTACCAAGGAAGGTTTAGTATTTTCTGCTACTGGAGTAATTAATTATTCACCTTCCTTGTGCTCACCAGATCTCCCTCTTGATCTCTCCAAGTGGCTGACTTTCTTCTTATTTGTCCATGACTGCATCCTTGAGACCTAGTTGAAATCCTAAGGCAATCTAGGAAAGGCGTTCCAAAAATTCACTCCAGTGGAGAGGTAAGAAGGTGACTGACATACTCTGAGTCTTCATTGGCACTGATTATTCCCTTGCTCATACATTCCAGCAATTTATATATTACATTGTATTAAAAGCCCAATTGTTACAAAAAGGAATAATGAAGAGTTGAGCATCAGCCATTCTATTTCACACTGCACCTTCCATCCACCTTCAGGCTTAGTTTTCTCAGTGGCTGACATCTAACCAAGTCAGCTTTTCCTTCCTTCTCTGATTACTGAGGGACCCAAAGGGGACATGAATCTCATGCTTATGATATGCTATTTGTGGAACAAAAGGGTAGTTTACTTATATCCTAAAATTACCATACCTGAAACAGATGTTATCATAGGAATAAACATTAAATCAAACCATTTTTTAGTTTAAAAAGATTTTTTCATGTCTACCACTCCCTCCACTCCCCTCTCCCAGTCCTTCCTCAACCTCCCACCATCACATCTCCCCATCCATTCCCCAAGGAGGGCGAAAAATTCAAAGGTGAGTCAGTTTCATACTGGCATATCCAGTTGAGGTAGGTCCAAGACCCTCTGCCCAGTATCAAGGCTGAGTTAGGTGTTCCTTTGTAGGGAAAGGGCTCCGAGAAGCCAGTTCATGCACCAGGAATAACCTCCAGTCCTACTGCAAGAGGCTCCACAGACTGCCCACGATGTTTGACTGTTGTCTACATTTGGAGAGTTTAATTCCTTTCCAGAAAGGTTCCTCAGCTGTCATTTCAGAGTCAGTGAGCTCCTGATAGCTTGGGTCAGCTATCTCTGTGTGTTTCCTCCTCATGATCCTGATTCCTTTGCTTATATATTTTCTCTTTTTCTCTCTCTCTGTCTTCAGCTGGACCAGGAGCTCAACCTGGTGCTATGTATCTCTGCTTCTGCCTCCATCTGTCTATGGATGAAGGTTCTAAAATGACAATTAGGGTGGCCATTCATTTGGTTATAGAGGAAGTCCTGTTAGACACACTCTCCACTATTGCTTGGAGTCCTAGCCAGGGACATCTTGTGAGTTCTTGGATGTTTCCTTAGCACCAGATTAATTTCTAACCCCTAGTAGCTCCCTTTATCAAAAAATCTATTTCTTTGTTCTCCCTCTCTGTTGCTCCTCCCACTCAACCATCTTCTTTCATGATTTGTTTCCACCTCCCCTTGCTCACTCCCCATTATCATCGCACTTTATTCAGGAGATCTCTATTTCCCCTGCCCAAAGGGCTCCATGAATGTCTCTCTTAAGTTCCTCCTGTTTCCTAGCTCCTTGTGGATTGTGAATTGTAGCCTGATTTTCCTTTGCTTTATGTCTAAAATCCACTTATGAGTGAGTACATACCATGTCTATCTTTCTGGATCTGTGTTACCTCATTCAGGATGATACTCTCCAAATCCATTCATTTGCTTGGATATTTCAGGATGTCATTTTTTTTTCCTACTGAGTAGTACTCCATTCTGTAGATAATACCACAATTTTTTAAAATCCATTCTTCAGTTAAGGGTCCATTTTTCCTCATGAACATTGATGCAAAAATACTCAATAAAATATTGACAAACCAAATTCAAGAACATACCAAAAATCATCAAACATGATCCAGCAGGCTTCATCTCAGTGATGCAGGGATGGTTCAATATATGAAAAACTGTCAATGTCATCCATCATATAAACAACCCGGAAAAAAACACACACACACACACACACAATCATCTCCTTACATGCTGAGAAAGCCTATGACAAAATACAACACTCCTTCGTGATGAAAGTCCTAGAGAGATCAAGGATACAAGGAAAATAATTAAACATAATAAAGGACAATATACAACAAGCCATCAGTCAGCATCAAACTAAATGGAGAGAAATTCAAAGCAATCCCACTAAAATCAGGAACAAGACAAGGCTGTCCTCTTTCCCCATATCTATTCAATATAGTTCTCCAAGTCTTAGCTAAAGCACTAAGACAATGAATGGAGATTAAGGGGATACAAACTGGAAAGAAAGAAGTCAAACTATCTCTATTTGCAGGTGATAATTATAATGTACATAAATGACCCTCAAAATTCTACCAGAGAACTCCTACAGCTGATAAACATCTTCAGCAATGTAGTAGGGTACAAGATTAACTCAAAAATATCAATAGCCCTCCCATGAACAAATGATAAAAGGACTGAAAACGAAATCAGGGAAACATCATCCTTTAAATAGCAGCAAATAACTTGGGGTAACTCTAACCAAAGAAGTCACAAGCCTATATGACTAGAACTTTAAGTCATTGAAGAAAGAAATCAGAGGAAATCAGAAAATGGAAAGATCTCCCATGTTCCTGGATAGGTAGGATTAACATAGTAAAAATGGCAATCTTATCAAAAGCAATCTACAGATTCAGTGCACTGCCCATCAAAAACACAATTCTTCACAGACCTTGAAAGTCAAAACCATTTTTAAGTCAGCCAACTTCACATTTTCAACATCATTTAAGTAAATGCCAGACAATTTTTGAAGAGAAAGATGGGCCTACATCTGTGCAGAATAGAGAAGGACCAAACATGTTTTCTCAGATATACCCTAATTATAGCAATATTCAACAATGGAGTGAGTGCTTTCTAGACATTGGATATTGTGGACCAAAATATGGAATAGTGTTTTTGAAAACAGCATATGCTTGACAATATAATTATACTATTAAATTAAACATGACTATTCAAATACTAACTACCATTATTAGCCTCACTTAAGAAAAGAGCATATGTATAGTAACAAAAACCAGGAAAAACAATTACAATACTTTAGAACATAAGGTTTTTCTTCCCCAAAAAAGATGTTAGCAATCTTACTTCCAATGCCTATTGTTTGTGTGTGTGCTCACACACATACATGTGCATGTATGTTTACTCATCAGTCTTTGAATTGACACTTCTAAATTACTTAGTTTGAACACACATTTCCTTTGCTGATCTTTCAAGACCCTGAAAGTGATACACCTTAAAAATATGTAAATAAACAGGAGAAACACAATTTAAATGTTAGATTCCCCTGTGGCTTTTCCTTGGACAAACATCTGGAATCTACCATCTCCCTTTTTCTCCTCAGTCCTTCCTGTCCTTCCTGCTTTATACTAAGGCATCCTTGTCATCCTCTAAAAAGTCTGCTCCATCCTCCTAGACCAAAAGGATATTTCTTTCTTGCTACACCCAAGCATTTTAAGAAAGGTCCAGGAGTCCAGACTCTGGAATGAGACCTGGATTCAGTCTTCTTTTAAAGCAGTAGTATCTTGAGTATTTCATTCAAACCCCCAGCCTTACCATTCAACTTTACCATGACAGTGCTACTTTTTTTAGAGGCTGTCTTGAAAGGACTAAATCAGTGGGTTTTATTGTGCCTTGCCTATTTGTATAGTAATCACAACGAGAATTACAAATGATTGCTTAGCCTCTCCCCTAACAGAGTAAAAAAGCAACCATTATTTGTCTATTTTTATTACTTTAGTTTTTACATTCTTTCATTTTACTTGCTAGAATAATTTATCAGCCTCATTCATTGCTTATGTCTCCTAGTGTGTGTATGGTATTTTGTGGTTAGCAAATTGTCTTTGAGTGCAGAACACACTAGGATATTGGTTGACAGTATTAGATTGCCCTTTTGTGACCTGTGGGCATGCAGTCATCTTTAAGGACATATTCATATTGGGCCTTTCTCCAGTGAGACCTCAGAAAGATCATTTAACAGTTGAGCAGTCTGGTTCTTCTTTGCATCCTGCCTTATGTCTATGAGTCGAAGTTCAGATCTAAACATCGATCCTATTTGTAAGCTGGGCAACCTCAGGTCTGACCAGGGAGATGGATGATTTGGTCTCAAAGTAATCAGTAAACAGATCAGCATCACAGGGAATGAGGATCAGTGTCAGGCTGGAGTCTGGTTACCGGGATGATTTCTCACTAAGTGCTTTCTCTGATGGGCCCAGTTCTGTTACTTCTGTGGGCTTCTAGCTCCCTCCCACTCCTCCAAAGCCTTGAACAGGCACTGTTGAACACCAGGTTAATTGCCGCTAGTGGTGGAAAGTGAACTGCCTCAGCCTTTTAAATCTTCAAAGATATATATATCTGTTGCCATGTGCTATAAGTAGCTAAGCAAGCAAAGGAGGCAATAATACTTCTTTTTATAGTTGGAAGATATTAGATTGGAACATGAAATTGTCACTATTCATCTATTTCTGACCCATTAAAAAATGTGAACTCCCTGGCCAAGCATGGTAACACACACCTTTTCTTCCAATACTCAAGAAGCAGAGACAGGTAGATCTCTCTGAGTTTGAGGCCAGCCTGGTCAACATAGTAAATTCCAGAACAGTCAGGAGACTCTGTGAACAGACCCTATCTCAACCCTTCACCCCTAAAAAATAAACTTGCTAACACTCAGCCTACCAGTTACAGATAGGAGTCTAAGTTTTCTGCTTTCTTTCTGCATCTGCTTTGTGCTAGGTATCAGAATACAGACAATAGCGCTACTCAAAGGAGCATTGTGGTGGTTCATTGCAGCATATGCCCCTTGTGGGTGGAATGCCATGTTGGTTCTTATGCACAGCTCATGGATTGGTGAGTAGGATATACAGGGATCTGCTCTTCTATGAGAGTTTGCTTTTGTTCTTCATAAGAAAAGGCCATTTCTTGGTATTTTCTGCTATCACAGCTGTCTCAGGACTGTGTGTAGGGTATCTGACATCATAAATTCCATGGAAGCAGGGATGGTATCTAGCCTCTTCACAGATTTATCCCCAGCCTTCTACCCAGGAGTGCTTGGTGAATATAGGCTGAATGAATTGAAAGATTCAAAGACTCTGACTTGTCATCCATCTGCTAGTACTGCTCATATGCTCAGGAAACAGCCACCCCAGGAGAAGGTGCTCAGTTCAGACTAGACTTTATAATTTCACATCAGAAGTATTTCTGCTCATAGCGCTCATGCCTCCCAGAATGGAAATTTCACTTTCATGGCCACAGGGCCACCCATATTGTAAATCTGAGACGGCTTTCGGCTTTCTATACTATTGTGCTTTGTGCTGGTTCTCTCCCGATTCTTTCCAGATGTGGAGCATTCAGGTGGTTTACCAGATTCTCCTTCTGTGTTGGTTTTCTGGTTGTGTATTCCCTTGTCTTTTGACACAGAGCTCTCTGATAGTGTCCTGTGGAGGGTAGTCATGATTCATGACTACCCTCTAACTACAGTTAGAACTTTCTATTATGTCTGGGTTGGCTGGATGAGTTTTGCAGCTCTTTGTCAGTGGTGTCTCACCAGTTGCTTAGCATCTCAAGAGTTAAGGTATATGGTGTAGGAGCATGCCACAGAAAGCCATTCACAGATATCAAATAAACTCCTTCACTGTTTGGATTAAGGCCACATGATATTGGCAAAATCTCACCAGGAAAACCTTTATATGCTTTAGTTTCCTCTTCCGTTGATTCACACAGCAAATAGTAGGGAGAAGACATTACATTGGTTTCTGTTTTATGATAGCATCTTGTAGTGGCTCACGCTGGTAGGATTTGCTGAAGGAGGCAGGGGCTGAAGAGATAGCTCGAGGTTAAGAGTTTTGGCTGCTCTTACACAGGCACTCCCATTTGTGACCTTAGCTGCTTCCCACCCAACTCAGCCCCCGTTCTCATGCAGGGGACAGGGGCCACACACACACATACACAGGTACCCCCATATATGACCTCAGCATCTTAGCAGTTTCTCCAGTCTGTCCAGAGCTATGGTAAATACAGTCTTGCTTCTTTTTCTCATAGTAGTCTCAATCATTTGGCCCATAACTGATTTTCAGAAGATCTCATCCTCTTGGTGTTTTAGTATAGGATTTATAATTGGTTTTTATTCTAGATGTTCTTTTGCTAACTCCATAGCAAGTGCATAAATGCTGAAACAACTTTTTGGCCAATGAGTGATCTCCTTCTAAATAAGGTCAATAAAAGTGTTTAAAAAAAAGAAAGAAACAGTCAACTTAAGTCTCTTACCTCTGACTGATTTATCAGCAGGTCCAATCTGCTATCAATAAATTAGTAATTGATAAGTAATCTTTTGAATCTATGTTGTCATCAAAAAGAGAAGTGTTTACAGACACAGAAGTAGAATCCAAGATGTATCTCTCCTCTGGCAATGTCCTTTTCTTTCTTTTTGAAAATTAAGTACCTTTTTGCACTTTTTAATAATATAGGGTTTAGAGTTAGATCTACTTGGGTAGATCAGAGATATAAAAAAGGAAAATAACAGTATTTATGGCAATGGCCACGAGATGGCAGACCAAAAACCAGCCTTCTTGAAGTAACAGAGACACCACATGAGCCATTATATCTTAGATGAAGATACCATAAAAGCATCTACTTCCCAGAGAAAAGATTATCCTAAATTATTAGCCAATTCTTTGTATGTACAGCAAGAGAGAAAAACTTTCAGTTAGTAGGCATCTCTTTCAGCCTCTTTTCTAGTAGGTATTATATCTTCCTGTATTTTCCTGCAGCCTCATTTTTGCCTGGCCACTACCATCACTCATAACACAGATGTGACACATTGTTTCCTTCCCCATGTTTACATCTGCCTTTTACCTCTGATGAACCAAAAGCATGTTAAATGAAATGCTTCCAGGAAACTCAATTTTATATCATTTTATCTACAAAGATTGTTCCCATAAAACTCTGTTTGCCTTAGATGGTGTACTAATAAAATTCTCCAGTGCACTCCTTCCCCAGACACCTTGCCATGTCTCAGTGGTCGAATGATGATCTATTTTCATTTTTCATTATAATTTGGCTTGTGGTAATAATAGAATCCATGTAAACATAAACAAAGGAGGTTTTATTTAATGCAAAATATTCACATTAAGAAGAGAACTATCGGGGCTGGAGAGATGGCTCAGCAGTTAAGAGCACAGACTGTTCTTCTGGAGAACCTGAGTTCAATTCCCAGGATACACATGGCAGCTAACAACTGTCTGTGATTCCAAGATCTGACACCCTTACACAGTTATACATGCAGGCAAAACACCAATTCACACACACACACACACACACACACACACACACACACACATATATATGTATATATACACATATATAAAGAAGAGACCTATCAGGGCTGGAGACATGGCTCTCCCAGGGGACCATGGTTAAGCTCATAGCATCCACAGCTGTAGTTTATACTGCCTGTAACTCCAGCTCCAGGGAATCTCACCCCCTCCCCAGCCTCCAACAGCATTCGCAGACACATACACATTAGAAACAAAAGTAGATCTGAATGAAAAAAAGAATGGAAATATCTAGTTCAAGATAGAGGAGTGCATTTTGGTTTTTGTTTTGTTTTGTTTTTTGTTTTTTTGGGGGTTTTTTTTGCCTCTTGTAAAAACTAATAAATGAGTAGTTCCAATATAAAGTATAATGGAAATTAAAGTAATCATCTTTGGACAATTTTATACATACACAAATGTATACATACACATACCCACTTGCCAATAAATGGAACAAAGGAACAAGTGCCCTGAGGGCTCAGCCTTGAAATCAGTGACTTATTCTGGGGCAATTGCTGAGAACCAACCAAAAAGTTAATACCTTTGGACAGCTCTCTTGGCAGTAACTGATTGCCGCAGACAATAGATTTCATTTAGGTAGACATTAAGCAAAGTTTGCCCACAGGGAAGTCCAAATGCATGTGATTTCTCACTATATATCATCAGTAACCTCTAAGGTCTCTAGTGTTACGTTTCACATGGAATGATCTTACTGGAGGTAAATGGCAACAGCAAATCTGTCTCATCATTGAAGACAAATGATGAAAATAATCAAGCACTGACATCTGACCATATCCATGTTGTGGACAGGGAAAGTTCATTCCACTCACACACACACACACACACACACACACACACACACACACACACACTGCCTTCAAAATGTATCAATTAATGTAAAGATTTTTAAAAATGATCTATTTGTATTTCATGGTCTTTCACTTGAATGTATGTCTGTTTGAGGGGTGTCAGATCCCCTGAAACAGGAGATATAGACAATTGTGAGCTGCCATGTGGTTGCTGGGAATTGGATCCCAGGACCTCTGGAAGAGCAGCCAGTGCTCTTAACTGCTGAGCCATCTCTCCAGCCCCTCTTAAAGTTTTTTTTTTTTTTTTTTTTTTAATGTAAGTATTTTGTTGTTGTTTTGCAGTTGTTTGACATTGGTTGGACTATGTGCTTGACCTTGATTTTTACAGGGTTACCTTTCAGAATACATTTCCATTTCCCAGATTCTTATGCTGCATGAAATCATATCTTTTCCACTTCTGTGTGGCCTTTTGACTGGAATGATATTGAACAGTTATTAACCAAGTCAGAGCCAGCTGGGATGCCATCTTCTGTGCTACACAGACCATTTTCCAAACTCAGAATCTGTTTTCTCCTTTAAATTTGTTTGTGAAACAGATGTCAGCTCATGGAAGTCAAATGTTCAGTTAACAGAAACCAATTTTAGAAGTTTCTTTGAAACACTCTCTTGAAAGTAAGAGACTCATTACATGTTTAAATATATTTGATACAAAAATGCAAAACTTTCAAATCTCTAAATTTGGTGGTGTCCGTGTTCTGTAATAGTAATTGCTAGCATATATCACATAATCTAGTCAGAAACTGAACAAGTCTTTCTGTGCATTATCACATTTAATTTTTATAGTTATTCTTCTTGGTTCATTTACAGGGAAATCTAAGTTTCAGAGACATGAAGTGATTTCCCAGTTACAATAACAGTAAGCAATGTTGACATGCAGATCCAGGAATATTTGATTATAAAGCTCAGGCCTAAAGGATTGGTAGTTTCTCTAAATGACCCCAATCATATTTTATTTCTGAGGGTAAGCTTCTTAGGAAGCTAAAGTACTCAAAAGAAATCCCCCCACACACTGCCTTCTCCCCCTTGCCTTTCCCTTCCCTTCCCTGCCCCAGTTTCTGGCTTTGGGACCTAGCACACAGTATCAGTCATACCTCACTGCTATGACTTAGACAACAGTCTCTCCCACACTTCTTCCACATATTGCCTCTTCATCAAATTAATCAAAGGGATAGAAATTGTCTGGATGATTTAGCGTGGGGCTAGTAGCTCTTCCTGACATTCCACTTCCTCTGGTCTTGAACCTTGTACTTGTAGAGAAATCATTTGGCTTCATGTTCACCAACATGTACACATCCTAAAGGCTAATCATGCTAGTGTTTACCGTCTTAGTGGCACAGGTGTCCCCATGTGAGAGCTAGCTTCCCAGCACATTTATACATGGATCAACCTACAAGGTAAACCAGCTGCCCCCTGGGTCACATTTAAGTTGGAATTTATATGGAAGCTGGTACATAGAGCAAAGAATTTTCCCAAGACTCCGTGGCCTCTGTGATAGGAAATTGCAAGTGGTTGTAGGAAATTTAATAAAATAAATTTTTAGTAACTGGAATTAGCTTTTATTATGAGATCAGGTACAGTTAAAATACAGAGCAAACTGCTTGCTAAAATCTGGCCTGCCAGAGCCTTATTATTTATGAATTTGCTTTGTCTTTGATGAGACTCAACTATGCCTCACTTTGTAGATCACACTTGAGTGTGCCACTTCACTTTTTTTGCAAAAGGTCTTATGCTGGACCTACACATCATTGTGTCAGTAGGCAGGGTGAATATTAATGAACAAGAAAGACTACTTTATCTCCAGTTGCCATGTGAAAAGATACCTTTAAAACAGAGGCAGATGAGCAACCCTTTCTAAGAGTGATCACAACAGACCTACACCAAGCACTCACGCGACTGGTGAGAGACTGCTTGGAACAGGATCTTTCGTCACTGGCTGTCTTAAGTCACCTCCTACTGAACTTACGGTTGAAGATTCAGGGTCATAAGGGAAAGAAAACAACAATTAACTGGGAAAAGTTGATTGAGCGGATTTTTTTCCCACAGTCTGATTGGAGCATGACTGCCCGAGGCTGAGCACCATACATAATGTAGGTCTACCCTCACATGTCATTATCCAAATACTTCTCAATGGAATGCATTTTTCCCAGCATCTGCTTTTGTAATCGAATGTGTTCCTAAAGATGGGTCAGCTAACTAAAACAAGAGCCCACAAGAAAAACTGTGTTCATGCTCCTGCTCCAGTCCAATTTATAACAGCCTCTAATTGGCTTACTTCACTAGTAACTCTTCAAATTAATTTTAGATCCCTTCTCCAAGCTCAAATCATCATTAACAGAATGACAGCAGTGGGGAGTGTATCAGAAATGTTTACAATGTGTCCTTTTAAATTGACGGCAATAAGTGTCCTAGCTGTGTATTACTGTCGGCAGATACCAAAACTCTCTTTGTGAGGGTTAACCGTGGGCAACACACAAAAAAAGACATTTCTCATGGCAGAAGGTAGCCTTCAGCCTCCTTTCAAGCTCGTCCCTGGAAGATGTTTGTCAGGGTGACTAAAACCATTTTTTTCCCTATGTTTTATTAGCTGTGTCCTGACTACCTCCTACAAAGTGAATGACAGTTTAGGGTTATTAAATGTGTTCCTGTGTGTATTTTTATCCATTGTTAACCCCTACTAAGTGCATGAGGGGCCACAGAACTCCCCCTCTCCCCGCCATTGTTGCTTGTACTTGTTAAAGAAGTTATTCTGCCTGACATTTGTTTAGGCTGTACTTTGATAAAATGCTGTCTATGCTCTGCTCTCTCAGCTTGGCACACAGCAGACCCCATAGATTTATTTCTCTTTGCATTATCTTATCTTCCTTGCTAGCATATTTGGGCTTCCTTTTCATATTTTACTCTATATTTTGGTGCATAGACAGATTACCTCAGTAACTGTATACTAATGTATAGCAGTGTTCTGAAGATAATATTGTAAGCCTCCAGTATATACTTAGCCGTAGTAAATGACTAAGGATGTGTTCTATGTAATTTTACGTTGTCTGTGAATAAGAGGAAAGGATGGCTATAGTGCTGAAAGGGATCTGAAGGTCTGGCAACATTTCCTGTTGATGAGACAGAATAGATTTCTGAAGCAGAGTAAAACCTTGGGTTCAGGAGGCAATGTATTTATTGAAAAATAAAGAATTTTTTGTGTTTACAGTCGAGTGCTTTGTCATTTTTGTAGTCTTCTGAGTAGAATTTTTAAGTAGTGGTTCATAACTGAGAATATTTTCATTTTTAAGTTTACAAGTGACTGAGCCAAAATTCTCCACAAGGAGAAAACCACAGAAATAGTAAGCATAAGCCTCCTACTCTGTTCTCTTAAGCAGACCTTCGTGTGTTTCAGTAAAGCTCTTGAGTGTGGGTGCTCCCTGGTAGTGTATTGGCAAGTGGGTATCAAGGAACTGTAAAACTGTGAATGTATGATGTTGAGCTGGTGAAATAAAGAACATCTTTACTAAATTATGTTCTTTATCACCATGCAAAAAATACTTTTAAAGCAAAGATAATGAAAACCCATAACTGCACATAATTTAGCTCATAATGATTTAAAATACTGTAGGTAGTAGAACAGTTTTGTGAAAATATTTATCTGCTTAGTTTTTAAAGCTGGTTCAGTAAAGCACAGTCAATGACCCTGCTGACTAGAACTTTTGCCTGGCATAGATAGCTGTTCAGATGCAGACAGCCTCAACCTTTGCAAATGTTCTGGTGCATTATTGTTACCTTCTGATAGTTGCTGCTTTACAGTATAGAATTATTTACAATAAATATCAATATATTTTAAGGGGAATCATATTAATTTTTGGCCAGTATTTAAGTTAGGGTTTCAAAATTTACATGACCTTCATTAGATGAATTTTACTGTTAGTTTTATACTTGTTTAGCACAAACATATTTAAGACAGTCTGATCAACAAAAATAAAAAATATAAAGAACCAAATGAATTATTTTTTATTAATATTAATGCTGGCAAATGGCCTTGAAAGTATTTTTACAAAAATTTCTTTATGAGTTATATTTGGTGATAGCATCTATAAACAATTAGAAACTAATTTTTATTTTTCTTTAACACTAAATTGAGAATTAAAAATTAATTTATTGGGACTAGGTATTTAGTTCAATGATAGAATGCTTATCAGGAATGCTAATTCCCTAATTCAATTACTGGCAATAATAATGATTATAATAATATAATTTCATTTGCAATTCATTATAATTCATAATATTATTATATTCTTAATGATATCATTATTATTATTGGGACCTTTAAATGTATAATAAAAGGAAAAGTCAGTATTAACCACTTTAAAAGCCTGACTTATAGACTCATGGGAAAAGGGGAAGTTTTAAATGATCAGTTTTTTGATTATGGTAACGTTTAGAGGTTGTTATTAAAACTGTGCAACATCAAACTTTGGAAGAGGAAAATGGGCAAAAGTAGACACAGAAAGCCTTGTTAGGAGATTTTTGGCATTTTTCAAGTGGGAGTCAACCTGGATTGTCCCAGACTTGCACATGTGAAAACTGTGTGCCCCTGTCTAAACGTCAAGGCTAGAGATGATAGACAGATTATAAATAACTGTGGTGAAAACGTTTAAATCTACAAACCTTTGGAAGCCTGTGCTTGATATTTCTTGGTGAGTTTAAGGATTTACGTACAGTACTCAACATTGACTCTGATGATGCTATGGAGAGAGGATGGATAATGTACAAAAGAATGAACAGGAGTCAAGGTAGCTCCATACTTCTCACACGTTTGGGATCCTGTTGGCTATAGCTATCTTAAGGACTGTGAAGAGTTTGAGAGACCTCAAGTGACCTGTAGCAGAGTGTCCCACCTCTGTCATGAGTGCAAGAGATGAGAAGCGATGTCTATGCCAGAGATCAGTGTTAGCATCTTTGCATCTCTTCCACTTACAGCTTCCCCCAGAGACCAGATGAACACGTTCATGTAGTTGTTTGTACTGCAGGTGAGCCACTCTGAGTTTAGGGAGCTTGACTACATTGTAATAGGCAATGGCATGCCTGCCCACTATGGTATGGCATAGTAAGCATATCTACTTTTTGACCAAGAAAGAGACCACCTGTGTCCTGGAAAGTTCATTAATGTACAAATATCCTGGAAAGATTTACCAAAGAAGAAAATAATACCTGTGCTTCTAAAATGTACACAAATCGCAAGACTCCTGATGAAAAGATTCCCAGCAAACTTAAATGTTCTCATCAGCATTTTCAGGGGCTTTATATAGACATAGAGAAATATCCATAGGGAGAGAACACAATTTACAAGCTTCTTAAAATGATCTTCTAAGTAACATTCATGGGGAGGGGGGAGAGCAAAACTATTGTTGATGCCAGCTTAGGGGTAGGAGTAACTAACATGCAATGGCATTACAGTGCCAAGTGCATTTTATGTTGCAGTGACCTGTGTGTTATAGCTGGGCCTGTTAGAGAGAATGACTAATGCTGGATTTGACTGGGAAGTTTAAATTAAGTATTTCCATTTTTTCTCCCCTATGGAGAGATTTAGTTCAGCCATTCAAAATCTATGAGTAATACAGCTTGAATGTAAACCTGAGCATATAAGCTATCCCTATTGTGAGGTTCACACAGGCTCTTCAGCTCAGCATTTTAAAGGAATGTACACCTACAGAATGGTGAGCAGGTCCTCCATCACAACACGTTATCTGATGAAACTTGGGAAAAACAGGTTTGCCATCTTAATATGCTATCTAGTGAAGCTGGGTATTGATGCTGATTCACATAGTTTTAACTACACCAGTTTTTATTTGAAAAGTAGAACTATTTCCTGACATGTTGTAGTCACATACATCAACTGGAGCCTCTGGCAGCAGCTCTTACTGACAGGTACTAGTGGAGGCCAGGAAGACCCATATGTATCCCTGTTATAAAAAGGAGTGGAGGAGGGGTGAATATCCCAATGATGGCTATATTGTCAAAATATCTGGAAGAGAGCAATTCTGATGAGAGGAATAAGAAATTAAAACCCAGAAACATGACTAGGTTTTAATCTTGGGATGTACATACATGAAAAGTTCCCAATAATGAGGTTTTCTTGGTGCTGTGAGTTCTTAAGAAGCATCTAGAATGTTTATTACTTGATCCAAGTGGTAGGGACAGAGAAGGAATCCATGAAACACACCCAAATATAACCCATTTGCATGTCAAAAAGTCAACTCAGACTATTCCAGGTTGCAATTTATAACAAGTATATGCTGAAAAGTAGACTCTATAGATGTCAGGAAACAGCTTAAAACTTCCAAATAGCCAGTGGCTAGAAATAAATCCAGAGGAAAATTTTTAAAAATGTATTTATTATTAGTGTGGAGACATGCACACACAACGCATCCTTGAAGGCACGATGATATACAGGGGTAGCGTCGATAGCACAGTGTGCATGTGAAAGTTAGGAGACAACTTTATGGAGCTGGGTTGCAGGGAAATGAACTCAGGGTGTTAGGATTGTGACCCAAGTACCTTTAACTGCTGAGCCATCTTACTGGACCTAGGTGTCTTATTTTTGAAGAGGAAGAAGACCAATGTCCTTTTCATAGTCTGTAAAGAAGAAGAAGAAGAAGAAGAAGAAGAAGAAGAAGAAGAAGAAGAGAACATATCTATTAATAAAGTCAATGTTTTGAGCACCAAGAATAAATGAGGTCTCAAGTTGATAGGGCATCACAAGTAACAAACAAACAAATAAATAAACAAACAAAGTGGTGAAGGGTACTATGGGGAACTTAAACAGTATGATGTGACAGAATTCAAACTGGGACACAAGGTGACAGGTGGGGCAACAGTGTGAGAGCTGGTAACTAAATAGACTTCTCTGTAAGATCTGAAGGCAGAGGAGCTGTGTGATGCAGGAAAGGTGTATGAAATGAAAACAAGGGTCACATTCACTAAGTATTGAAAATGGAAAGGAGACCTTAGAAAGAGCTCTGCATAATAGCAGAAGAAAAATGTCATATGAATAATCTCACATGATAATGAATTTGCCGCCTGGTTTGGTTGGGTTGCCTTGGTGACATAGAGCAATACTTGGCATATGGATAGATGGGTTGATGGATGGATAGTATTGTGTTAGGAATAGAAGCTCCCATTTCTAATTTGTACTTATATTTCTAAAGTCTTTGAAAGGACTTGGCTCTCAGATGACACAATGAACCAGTCTTAGTGATCCCGACCCAGCTACTTTGTCCATCCGAGAGCACAGTGCACCTTACCTTAAGTGCTGTTTATAATTCCTTCCCACACAGGTCATAGTTTGTGGCTCAATTGAATTACAAATGCCAATTTCTTTTTGTTGTTTTTTGTTTTACAAAAAGGATCACAATTATCTTTATCTCACCAGACAGGAAGCACTACTTGCAGCCATCAGTGAAAAAGATGCAAACATTGCCTTGCTGGAATTGTCTGCCTCCAAAAAGAAAAAGACCCAGGAAGAAGTCATGGCTCTGAAGCGGGAGAAAGACCGACTGGTGCATCAGTTAAAGCAGCAGGTGGGGCGTCCTGCACGCAAGGTGTGTCTTGCTGGGTCTGGGGCCTCAGTGCTTTCCCTGGGTTTTGCTGTTCTTCATTCTCCCATGTCCATTCTGCAGGTGCAAACAGCTACAACCAGGTAGGAGCAAACAGCCTGCATTGTGGCTAGAATACCACGTTACCGCTTCCCTGTTGATGTGCATGCAGCCCGGCTGGTGCGGTTCGCTATTGGCACTGCTCTCCTCTCTTTTTTGTTAGCATCATCTTCCCGACGTAGCTCTCAACTTTTCCTATCAGTACACTTCCGCTTGGAATTAAATCCTGGAAATCCCTACTTAAACTCTGGGGACAGTCTTTCCCCTCCATCTTGCTCAATTTCTGGGCTCTGTGAAGAACACCCCCCCATCTTGTTCTAGAAGTTCCTTTCTCGTTCTACTTCCAGCTTTTATTCTTCAGCTGTTTCCTGCAGGACCTTTCAGCCAAGAAGTGTCTCCCAACTCTAGTCCTATTAGACTAGGCTTAGAGACCTGTCTACTATAATTTGTTCTAATTTAAAATCACCTTTTTGGCCCCGTGACATTTCCATCCCTCTAGGCGATTGCACTTGTCTTAGAGAAATGGAAGGAGAGGCAATCCTAACTTTTACAAACAGCTCTTTGCTTTGGGGAGGGGTTTCTGGAAGCAGCTTAAGAAGAAATAACTGTACCTGAAGTATCACTGCAAACTGTCTCTGAAAGCTATACATGTTCTTTCTTCTCCGTATAGAGCTTGGCAAAGGACCAAGGTGTTGCTCAATCATAGAGAACTTGACTAGCCCTGTGTTCTCCCCCAACATGGGTGGAGGGTGGAGAAATCACTTCTATGTATAATGAGGACTTGGGTGAAGCAGTGGTTAGAAACACTGAACCTACTCAGCTGAATGGGATGTGGCCTTGTGTGGTGACTGCCACATTTCAACTAAAACTTGTGGCTCTGAAACTCTCTAAATGACACATGGTTACCATGTAGAGTGTCTACATAAACTTGGGACCCTCAGATTAACTCTTTGCCTGTTAAGATGAACTGTACTGAACACAGTGCCTGGGAATAAGCCTCCTCACCCTACAAAATGCTGTCACCTTTCCTCCTTGGGAAGGAAAAGGCATTCTTTGGCAGCAAGTTTGAGTACTTTTCCCATAGGACTGCCTTGCTGAAAGACAGAGAGAGAACACTGCCATGCCTGGGCACCTTCTTCGTGCAGAGGGAGGGTCTCAGTTGCTGCCAGACATTGGGGTCATTCCACAGAGCGGCATGCCTCGCTAGCACTGGCCCCGGGGCTCAGGGACTGCTTATATCCGACCTCTTTGTTTTGGGGCTATGCATCTTCTACATGGGGTTTTTCAACCACTTGGCCTTAGTAAGTCAAGATGAGTCTTTTTTTTTTCTTTTTTTTTTGCTTTTTCCTAATTCCTTCCCTGAGCACCTAGCACCCTCCCATCCTGCACCTAACCATTGTAGCTTTCTCCCACAGGTTTATAGGCCTAGGAAACAGCCCCCGTGCTCAAATATACCGTGCACTTGTGATGCTGGCTACAGCCCAGATTTTACGGCCAAGTACCACGGGTCCAACTACGATGCACACATGAGCCAAAGGTCTCAGGTCAGTCAGCTGCTAAGGAGACACACCCCACTGTGGGGGGGTGGGAGTGCAGAAGAATACTTTTATCTTGATTGTCACCTCTTGTGCAGATTTCTAGGACTTGGTGGCCATAAAGTCTGGGATCACACAGAAGACAGCATCATTTTGAGATTTGCAGTATCATTACATTTATTTTATTTTCACCAATGGTCCCAAACTTGGTGGCCACCCTTCAGGGTGAAATAGCTTGGTCAGGCTACCAAGCAGAAAAGGGGCAGAACAATGACAGGGATTGTTTTTTCTTTCTATCTCTTAGGTATTTTTTCTCCATATCACTTCTAACTTGCCCAGATTTTTAAAAAAACATATTAAGCTGTTTTTCTACTTCTTTCTTGGCATCATAGCTGCATCCTTAGATGTCAGTAAGAACTGAGGGAAATTGTAGAAAGCCTTCATTCTTGACATGAGTTCAGCTTGGAGTCCGTATAACTCCTGGAAATTCTAGCTCTGTGACTTAGGCTCCCTCCTAGAGTGAGACGACATTGGAAAGGTTTGCATGGACCTTTGTGGGAGCAAAGGAAGGCAGCCTCACTGGTGACATGAACAGCTTTGAAAACCTTTCTCCTGCCCCACCGAATCCACAGGGATGGTTATCCCACATTTCAGTATCTTTATAGCAAGTGATTACAACCTTAACAATAATCATTAATTTACTTGTAATGTCAGTTTCCCCTTTTGTTGAGTTTGTGGTGGTATAGAAAATGTGTTCAGGGTCCCCCGGGGATTGTTTTTCCTTACCATTATAGCAGCTCTGCACATAGGAGCCAGAATTTTCTCTCTTTTTAAGGGGATATAACTCAGATTCAAGAGTGTGGAATTATTTAGTCTAAAGACCCACAGCTGGGGTATTCCTCAGATTTAGGCTTATCTACCGCACCTCCCCTCTGTCACACACACACACCCTATCACACACAAGAAGGAATTCTGAGTGACCGCTAACAGAAAATTTCTAGAAATTATAAAGTTCTAGTACTTTATAAGCCTGAGCTCCTTGCTTAAATACTCAGGTAAGACTTCCACCAGTGCCGGCCTGGAGTTCTTAGGCTTTGGTATTTGATTGCCTTAGCAGAACTGGGGGGTTGATGCTCTCAGAGAAGGGAAGGCAGTGTCCAAAGAGGCTGAGCACTTCACTTAGGCCGCTCAGTCTTAGATGGATTTTATAGATAACATCCGGTGTGAAGTAATTTCTTGATTCTGTTTTCTAGACGACTGAGAGTTCTTCCTGATCTCCACTTTCCTTATTTGTGTATCAGGTTGATAAACTGATCCAAAGGCTCGAAGTGGAGGGTATTGAGGTGTCTTTGCCCATGCCTGGTGGGTAACAAGCACTATATGTATACATGTGGTCTGTTTCTACTGCTATTGCTTCTGCTGCCACGACTGATTACTGGGACTGTCCTTGTCTCAGTTCAGTCTGAAGAGACTCCTGGTTTGTGGGGGCAGCCTGTGGAGATAGATATTGGCCAGGAAAAGTAAGCTTGAGATCTCTTTTGTTTTCAATTCTTGGATTTCTGGGGAGAACATAGGTCTCTCGGAGGCATGGTCAATGGAAATGAAGGAAGGTGTGGATGAACAGGTAGTGAGGCTTTCTGGTTCATGAGAGACACCATATTTTACAAAGCACCATTTTAGTCAGTGTATCTTTAACAGAGAATATCTCTTCACTGTCCAATTCTGGGTGACTGAACAGAAGTAGTTCATGTGTCAATCACCACAGCCACTGAACCTTACTAAGCATAAACTGGGCACTCAAAGAACATTCCTTGTGGTATTGCATGATTACTAGATACCAAACACCATACCAACACACACATGTGTGCGCGCGCGCGCTCGCGCACACACACACACACACACACACACACACAAACACACACATACACATGAACTCACTCTGTTGTGATTTTTATTTTCTCAGCAGTCATCCAGCTAATCTCCTTTATGTCAGACTCTCTGCTAGGTGTGGGGGGGTTCATGTGTTTTCCTACCATGATGAGGAAGGCATGCATCATCTTCTTTTGAAATTGACAAAGCCAACATCCCAAGAGGCCAGCTGACTTACCCACCATCATAGCACTTATTCCAGAAGTACAGAGCTAAGTTCCAAGATTGGTAGAGTGCTGTGACTTAGCTCTTGCTAGGCTGAACATTGCAATATGGGTGATCTTCTTTATCTCTCCTAGGTATTAGGATAAAGACAGTTAGAAGAAGTGTACTCCCTTTCTTGCATAGGCCATTGGTCCTACATTTTATAAATATCCAAGAAAGACAACCCCTGAGATCATGGAGAAGAGAAGGACTTGTTTTCTTGCTATGACCAAGTACCCTGTAGGTATCTGATTTGGCCTGAGTACCTATTGTGTCTTAGATTAAGCAATTTGGGAATACATATTAGGGACTAAAATTAATGACACTTTTTTTTAATAGAACTTAATTTTAATCATGGAATAAAGGCAGTAAACAGTAAATTTACTGACTGCAGGCTGAAAACAAAGCAAATATAGACCAGGGTAAAGAACAAGAAGGCAGTGGGTGGCAAGAGTGGGGGCAGAGAATTAAAAGTAGGGCAAATGAAAAGAAGTTTCTAAGGAAAAGAACCTTGAGCAAAGGTGAAACAGGAAAGAGAGAGAACCTTGCAGATCTCTGGGGTAAGAATATTCCATAGAAAAGACAGCCTGTATAAAACCCTTAGACCGGATTTGATTCAGGAAGCAGCAGGCAAGCCAGTGGGCTGCTGGGAGGGAACAAAAGGTGAGCTGCAAGGCAGGAGCATGGAAGCAGACAGTAGGGGGGAGAATGGACCATGGAGGGATGGAGCAAGACATGTGGGGTGAAGTACACTATGCATGACTCTTGAGCAGGGTCTGCTAAAAGAGACTTTCTCTGGGCTAGACATTCTCAATAATCAAGAAGTAGAATACACTAACCCAGGCTGAGAGCAGAGCTAGGTTCCTCCAGCACACACATCTCAGCATCCAGGGATGCAGCTTCCAAGGATTCTCAGGCATTGGCTTGCATGTATAGAAGCATTGCCACTTCCCTTAAATGTACAGTAAAGACTCATGCCAATCTGTCACATCTCCTGAGATTTCCAACTGATGGCTAGAGCAAGGCCTTTTTACAGAATGCTTCCCTCGCTTTTTGGCAGCCTCAGTACTGTGCCTGCAGGCTGACTGCTGCACTCTCCTGTGGTAGTGTTTTCTAGACCTAGAAGTATAGCTAACTGCTGGGCCAGTCATTCTTTGCATTAATGAGTATAATAGAATTTTTTCAGGAGAGGAGTCACATTTTGTTCTCATCGTCCTCCAGCCTTCAGTACTGAAACCCTTGTTTGCTTCTCCTTGATCTAGGGTTAGGCAAACTGTGTCGTCTCTACCCTGCGCATGCCATTCCATTTGCTGATCATACTTTTCCCTCTTTTTCTTCCCCTGGCTCTTTCATTCAATCTCAATGCAACGTCACTTCTTCAAGGAAGCCTTCTGGGACTTCTCAAGTGGATCACATCCTCAGATTCACTGCTTTACACTATGTACCTATCTGTTTCTTAGGACTTGTCACAGATGAAATTTTGCTTTGTTACTTTGTGTCCTCCAAAAGAGAAGATGACCTTGGGACCTTGTTTGTTACCGGCAGACCCAACACAATTGCAGGCCTTTAGACCTTTAACACTTGTTGGCTGTGTGAATGACTGAGAAGCAGTCCTTGGTAGTGTCATATTCTCTTTGGACAGTATTTCACCTCTTAATTCTCAGTCTGGAGTCCTAGACTCTACAGACGTAGAGTCTGTAGAGAGGTCACAGTGGTATTTCCCCTTTCTGCTACATCATAAGGCCTATGCGGGGGACTTGTCCCATGCCCAAAGCATTTGGAATTGTGGCTGACTAATTTGAGCCCTTTCTCCAAATCTCTTCACCCTGTTCTCCTTTGAATTCCTTCCAGCATCCTGGATCCTTCTTGAGTAAAATGCCACTCAGCTCCCAGATGTGGCAGAAGATTCTCATTATGCAAGGACCTTCTCCATTCCAACTCTGGCAACTTCTGGATGTCTCATAAATCAATTTGCTGAGAAATACCTTAACCCCTCCTAAACAGCTGTCAGGAAACCCAGAGGTGATATGAAGTGAGTTCAGAAATTCCAACTATGCCTTACAGTGAAAGAATCTTTATGACACTCCTTGAGTGTTGACATTGAGTTGTTTCTTGATATAAGAGATCCTTGAAGGTGAACACTCTGTTTCCTGCTGCATTTAAAAATAAAAGATTAAAGATTAAACTCAGTGGAGCAGAGGAGGCGTTTAAGTCTATCTAACTTTGGTTTTCCCCGAATTTCTGCTTCTTCACAAGCATACACCTCTAGTGGTATAGCCCACCTCTTTAAAAAAATCTGGCTTCCAGATTTGTGTAGTTTGGGAGTGACCATCAACTGGGAATGAGTTAAGTTTGGGGTGTTTTTTTTTTCTTCCTCTAGGGAGCTCTAAAAATTTTCGAAAATTACTATCTTTTGGTCTTTGGTGTCTTAAATCCAACCCCAGCCCCCAACTCCTTTCCATTGCCCTTGAAAAAAAAGGACTGACTTCAAAATAATTAATTCTGAAACCATTGGATTTGCCTGCTGCTAAAGGTTTTTTGAAGAAAGCTTAAATCTAAATCTTCCCCCCTAAGCCTTATTCCCAAATGCTTCCCTGTTGCTGAAGCACTGATAGGCACATCCTTGATGAAAATGCCTTTTTAAATGAGGGCCAGACACCATTGTTTAGTGAAAATTAGAACCAGCTTATTTCTCAGAACCAGTTAGAATACTTCTGAGATCAGATAGATGGTGCCTGGGTTCTGTTTTCCTTTCCTCTCAGATCGGGGCATTGCTCTGGGCCATCAGGAAATCAGCAGGTCAGCTGAGAACAGGAAGACCTTAGAGGAAAAGACAGGTCCACTGATTCACCATGTTTCCCCAAGAGTTGCCAGGAAGGGCCTGTGTCTTGGTAAACATTTGGTTGCTCATGCCAGGCTATCACAGGATACTCTGATTGGGCATAATCTCCTCTGCCTTCCTTGAATTGTCTAAAAGTCAGGAATGTCTTCAAGGATTAGCTAAACAGATATGGCCATGAATGGCAGAAGGCAGAAGCCACCCTGCAAAGTATCAAAGCTTCATGAGGCTAGGATCCTAGTCACAACTGGATACGAGCATGAGTAGATGCATGTTGACAGGCAAGCCACATTGAACCCATTGTCAGCCAAGTCTGTCCCCTCCCATTGTGAATAAGAAACTCTATTGTCCACCTCTGGTCCTTTTGCATTGTATGTAGATGACTGTTATAGTTCATGGAGTAAGCACAATTAAACAGCAGTGGAGGAGCTTCATGTAGTAGGGTTCCCATAGCCTCTTGTTGTGCTTGGATGAGCTCCAGAAAAGCTTGATTTGATCCCAGCATTATAATGCATCACAGACCTATTCCAGATTGAATTGCCACAATGCAAATGCAAAGGTTGTTCCAGCTCACTCTCATTCAGTTAAGTTGTTCCTGTTCCCCTGGTAGGATATAGCCACATCTCTGTCTGTGACTTTAATGGATTTTTCTGAAGTACGCTCCAGATACCCCCTCAAAGGTCAAGGCTGGCTGTTCCCAAGGAGGCAAAACTTGGTGTTACTAAAAATGCTCTGTCTTTGTTAATATCTGTACTTCGACAGGATTCTGGTCTGCTATCTCAGCCTGCATACCTTCCTTTCCCTAAGCTAATACCTCAACCCCAACACTCATGGAATCCATTTGGCTTACCAGTGAACCCCAGAGTATGTTGAAAGACTGTGAAGATCAACTATTTTTTCTTATTCCATGTCTTCCTCCAGTTCTTCTTAGGAGCGCATCTTCCTAGTACATAAAAAGGATGCTGGTGGACCACCTATGGGTCTGATCAGAAAATCATGTTGTGAACAGGTTAGCTTCTGTTTCTAAGCATGGGTGGAGCACCTCTGGTGGATCACCTCTGCTGTATGTGGGCATTCTAGGTACAGAGATAATGACTCTATCCTTGAGCACTGATTGTGCCTTTATGGTTTCTACCACCAGTAAAGTTGTTACTAACTCATGGAAGAGATACCAAGACAAATTTCTGCTGCTTTGGGTAGATGAGAGGTTTTAGGTTTGGTCTTTGTTTTTGTTGTTGTTTTAAGTATTTTCTTGCCCACGGGGTCAAAGAATACTTCTTGCAAAAGCAGAAATTGCTGAGGTGTTTGAAGGAAGTTTAGAGTCTGTCTTTTGTGGCAAATGCCTGTCTAACTGGGATGCTTCCTATTATGTTTCAAGGTTCCCAGAATAAGTCTTTCTGGTTGTTAGTGTTTGGTTATGAGGGACCCACTTTTAAACAGTTCATGTATTGAAGGATTTGTTTCCAGGTGCCGATATTGGTGGGAGGTGAGTGTACCACCTCTTATAACACAATGAGCCCATTAGGAGGTAGTGTGGGAAAGTAGAGGCTAGAACTTATTTGAAGAAAGCAGGTCACATAGAGCTTGCTCTTAAAGGACATACCCTTTCTCTGATACCACAACAACAAAGGGTTTTATGTACTAGTTATTGGATGAAATAATATATATGCTTTTAGCTTTTATGTTTGATTTTCTTCAGTAGAACAACTTGAAGAAAGCAATGTTACCATTATGTTCTCTTGCTTATAGAAAAAGCACAGAGGTGGGTGTGGTGGCATACTTTTGTAATCTGGCCACTTATGAGAGGTTGAACTGAAAAGATCATGAGTTCCAGGACAGCTTGAGCCATATGTTTCAAAAAAATAAAAGTAAAATATTAATGAGGAGGAGAAGATAAAATGTATGTGGGGACTGGGTCTGAGCAGCTTGCCAGCTTTACCTCAGTGATCTGAAGCTTCCAAATAGTGCCTCCATGTTGGCAGAACACACCAGAATAGCAGGCTTAGGGGGCCAAACAGAGGACTGTGTGCAGATGCCAAGAAGATCTCTCATGCTGCTATCTCTCTCTCTTTTCCTCCCCTCCCTGTTTTTCTCCCCTCCCCCATCTCTCTCTTATTCAAATTGCACATCTGTGCTCTATTTTTAAACATTTATTCTTTAAGTGATAACGCATGTTTTACCAAGCCTCTTATTGGATTAGACATGTTTGAAATCCCCTCAACTTTAACCTCTTCATTACCGCCTCCAACAAAATGCAGATCGACCACCAGAGTGGAGTGCAGATAAGATGTTCCAGCATCAGCAGATCTCTTCATAAGGGGCAAGAGACCCACTCCATCAGGACTGCTGGCTTTGTCAAGGTGCTGGTGTTGTGAGAAGAAAGAATTCAACTGTCACATTGTGTTGACTTGTGAATCTTAAGGTGACATTGTTTGAAAGCTTATATGGTATGATATCTACAAAGTCTATATTCTTCATCATAGCTTCAATATGCACAATTTAGATTGGAATTCTTCCATTCAACTTGATGCAGGAAATCTCTCTCTCTCTCTCTCTCTCTATATATATATATATATATATATATATATATATATATATATATATATATATATAATCCTCCAGGAACCTTGAAAACTCGGTGGTAATAATCCTACCTAGAGAACCAGAGACAAAGAACTGGAACTGTGTAGGGTCAGTTCTAGGGAAGGACAGAAGCAGAACTCAAGCAGGTCTCAAATGAAACCTCTTGCATGCTCTACACAGGAAATGATGCAAAAGAAAAAAGGAAGGAAGGAAGGAAGGAAGGAAGGAAGGAAGGAAGGAAGGAAGGAAGGAAGGAAGGGAAGGAGAGAGGGAGGGGAAAAAGGAACAAAAAAAGAAAGGGAACAGAGAAGGAGAGAGAGGAAGAGAAAGAAATCTAGAGTGGTCATTCTGTGATGTCGCACTCATCCTCAGTCCCTCTTATCCAGATCAACTTGTCCCTGAGCAGGCTATAGAGGGGGCCCTGTCTCTCCCTGTATCATCAGGAGTGTTGGCTTCCCTGAGATGCTGGTGCCTGCCTGCCCATAGCCCTCAGGGTTTTGATCTCAAGGTAATTACTTGGAAGATTTTCTTCTCAGTAGTTTTCCATCTTCTTTCTCATCATTTGATGTATTTAAAAAACCGGTTTCTCCTGATCCTGATGTCCCTGTCCCTGTCCCTGTCCCTCTCCCTCCTTCTCTGCACCCCTCCCTGCTCCTCATAATTAAAAGTCCTTTCAGACTGTCTTCACCTTATCATTTCAAATGAATGGGAAAAAACTCCGACTTCCTGCCGCATGTCTTCCTGACGCTGAACTTCAAAACGGATGAAAAGCTCTTTTCTCTGGCTTTGTGTTTCACCCCTCAGTAACTGTGTCCAAGTCACATTCATGTGGCTGTTGATCAGCATTGTTCTACAGAGCAGTTTGAACTTTCCTGGGTCTACACACAATTGCAGAGGGCACCAAGCAGAGTGCTGCACACAGAGTTGAATTATGTGCTCTTCTTGCTTGCTTGATTCCATCTTAAGAAGATGCTGCCTGTGTTCATGGTGGTGGAGGTGTTCCAACAATAAGCTGAAAAGCAAATGTAAAGGTTACAGACTCTGTGTTTGATATTTTTTTTTACTGATCATAGACTATGTTAAAATGTATTTGCAATTTAATTGAATAGCATTCCTATATGAACTTTGCCATGGTAGAAAGTATATTAATTAATAAATATTGTGACATAGAAGTAATATACCCTCATTAGAAAAACTTCAAAAAATGTAAAGAAAAATCTGAAATCACTCATAATCCCACCAATCAGAAATAATTGTCATTAAGATTTATAGTTTCCTACATTCCATTGTCTGTACACATTTGAATGACCACATGACACACTGAAGAAGCAGATTTCTCTTATCTCTTTATATATTTATAGGATGTGTGTCTCCTGAATCCCCAAAAGCCATCAAATTAATTTTTATCATTCTCCTATATGTGGGTCTTAATTTGTTCCTAGTTTGTACTTTTATATCCATACTGTAGTGAACATTTGAATAGGGAGCCCTCTTCTTTTATTATTTTTCTGAAAAGTATTTACCCAAAGTTTAATCACTGAAGTTAAAGTTATTGAGGATTATAGAGAACTGAGAAATAGCTATTTCCTACAAATACATCTATCATTTGCTGATGCTTAAGCAACTGGCTTACTTCAATCTTGTCAAGCTCTATTTTAAATACATCCACAAACATAGCCAGTGGTCAGAGAACGAGAAGAACCAATGACACGGAGGCTTTCAGGGGCAACTGTGGGAAAGCAAGCATTAATTGAGCTTGTACTGTGTTCCTCCTGCTGCTCTGAACTCTGGGAATGTTAGCCCTTCCCTGAGGGAGTTTTTTTTTTTTTTTTTAATGTCTGCAACAAAGGAAAAACAACATATAAGCATCAAAAACATGTGAGTTGTGGACTAATGTTTAGTGCAGTGGGAAAATACAATGCTGATATTTTCCGAAGAATTTCAGGGCGGGATCCCTGAGAAAGCTCCACTGAAGGAAGACTTATGCAAGAGAAGAGGTGCTCCATGTGGAGCATTGTGAGGGGGGGCATTCATGTAGAGCATAGCTCAGGGAGGGAGGACTCATTGAATATACTTAGCCAGAAGGCTTGAGTCCATTCTCCTGTCTGCTCCCCAAGTGCAGTTACTGAATTGACAAGGTGGGGGAGCCAGAACCCTGCAACACCACTGTTTAAATGAACGTTGGGGTTTTTGTTGTTGTTGTTGTTTTAATGCACACAACAATCCAAGCACTTATCTCTGTCCTAATATGGTCATTAGGAAATGCCTTTTGAACACAAGCAGCCAAACCCTCAATCCTAGTAATCTTTGACACAGTCTGTGAATGGAACTGTGTAAAAGGGCTACAAGTTCTGATAAGAGGGAAAGCAAGCATCCCAGAGAACATGAGAATTCACAAGAACAGCACCTCAGGAGCCCAAAGTACAGAGCTGTGCTTATGTGTCCAGAAAGCTCGGACTAACAGTCTTGTGGCTGCTTTACTTCCTCTTTCTCTTGGGCAAGCACTCCTAGAATTACAAACACAGCTTGCTGGCCAACCATCAACTCTGCCTTCTGCATGCTGGAGTTAGAGGGAGGTGCAGAGGTCACAAGGCCAGGCAATTTCTGCTGTCAGGCTTCCTGGGCTTGGGGCTCCAGGACTGTCTTTTTAAGTTTCAATGAAACAAGATGGTTCAGCTCATCAGGAAGGTCCCAGAAGGCATGGAATGTTCCAGATCTAAGAGAAGAACTGGGAAGGATGGTTCTGGTCCAGCTCTGAGCCCAGCACCCTGGGAGACTTAGATAGTACATTTTACTTTTCTCTCAGGGGTTCTGTGCCTATCTTTAAGGCAAAGAGGATAAGCTCACAAGCATCTCAGATCCCCATGCACAGGCACACTTAGAATGCGTGTGGTTCACTTGATAGCTAACTGTGACTTTGAGGGAGCACACGCAAGGGACAGTGTTTGCTTTCATGAAGTTTTCAGTTGAGGGAAGGATGCATCATTCCACAGACTTTGAGCACAGCTACCTACCATTTCTTAAATAAACAATATGCCAGGTACAACATTGTCCTTTTGTTTAACTTATTGCGGAACTCACAGAAATTTAAAGATGTGTTGTTATCATCAACATGCTCAGTTTGCAGATGGGCAAAATAAGTCACACTGCTGATGAGCCAGGATGCTGATCCAGCTCCCCAGCACAGAAGGACTTCACTCTTCTCTTGTCTTTCCTACCAAGATTCAGGTGCACCTTTCTCACAAGTAGCCTTTGAAGAGTCTAGATTTCAATGATAGTAGGGAGAAAAGACTCAAAGCTTACTCCTTTGACAAATGTAATCTGGGCTCATCTCCATTTGCTAATTGGGTGAAAATGAACAGGTCAACTTGCCTTCCTATAAAATGGGTCCATTGTTTGCTACCTGACTCACAGAGATGCATTATTTAAAACATTTACTGTTCAACAGGATTTTCAAAGTCCTGAGGACTCTACAACCATGTGGGGTGTTGGTCTCAGCTCTAAAATGTGCAGATGGGGCCCCCTGTGTGCTTCCATGCAGTATGTAGTGCTGTACTTTTAGGAATGATGTTCCCAAACAATCTTTTTTGACAGTCCCTCAACGTAAGCCGAAGTCCACTTGACCTGTTTTCTGACCAAGGAGGAATTTGAGTATGAGCATTCATAGATAGACCTCCTCTTCTGCTTTCTGGGGTGCCAGACCATGAATGATCAAAATTTGTGTTAAGGAAGCAGAAAGAGCACACACAACTTTTTAAAGAACCTAGATGAATATGGAGCTTTCCCTTCCGGAGAAGGTCTGTCCCTCTCTCCTATTCCTGACCGTACGTGTCCAGGCAGCAAGAAGTCTGTTGGGTCAGCGACTTCTAAGACTTTTAGAGCTGAGATTTGGCTTGCAGGAAGAGCCTGTGTATTCCTGAGCTGTCTAATGATGCAACCGTTGGTGAGGCAGGGGAGCAGCGAGTGAGATTTTGGAGAGTGAAACCATATCTCTAAGGGATTATTTTTTATGAAGCTGGGACACTCAAGTGTTGCTGATTTATCTTAATAGCAGATACTGTGAGCAAATGTCCCAGTTGCCTCGTTGTGCTTTTTGGCAAGTCTAGATAAGAAATGGAGTGGAGTGGACCCAACCAGAGCTGCTAGCCCCAAGTTTAGGAGTCTTAATCTTCCCAGCTCCAAATACATGCTTTAAGATTGCTTCTGGAGTCATCCAAGCTGCAGGTAGACATCTCATTTTGGCCAGGGACAAGGTAGGTTCCATTATCTAGCTTTCTGCTATCAGAAAGATTTGCTTAGACTTACAAGGAAATAACCATGTTTCACACTGTGGTGATGACTTCCTTAACTTGCTTACTAGTTCTGGATTGTGGGTGCTATGCTGTGTAAAGAAATTTTCTTTTGTCATGTGAGGAGCCTCCAGTTTATGGTACACATGATAAGGATTATCAGAGGACATAACACAGCAGCTCCCATGTCAGAACTGGAAAAAGACCATCTGAACCCAGAGCCTTAGAAGTGGGAATCTAACTTATGTCAAAGCCACATTTACTGCTATAACTTTTGCTAACCCCTATTAGATATGGATAAGTTCTCATGGCTTAATTTGGCATATTGAATCCATTCTTCAGATTCTCTTTGGGGACAGGAAAGGAAATACACAACTCCACTATAATTTTTCTTTTGTTTCTTTAGAATGGACATAATTTTTTATTGTTAACTGGTGGAAACTGATGAATCATGGCCAACTATGGCTCACCCCCACAGGAGGAAAGTATCAGGCTGAGAACATATTCTTTGAAACAGAATAACTGAGTTTTGAAATTTTGTCCCACATTAAAAAGATAAAAAACAAATCCAAGCCATGTTTTTGAGAAAATATTAATGTTCTGACCAAACCAGAAGGGTGGAGAAAGCTGAAAGCTAAGACTTCTCTGAGCAAAGTGTTGGACCGCTGTGTGACAAATCCCCTTAATGGCAACTCTCCGGAGTTCAGAGGAAGCCAGCTAGGGAAAGACAGAGCAGTCTACTAAGCTAGTCTTCACTTCTTTCAAGGAAAGAGCCAGAAGCTGGCTGTGGCCGGTGTTCCACACTCCTGAAGCAGGTCTGCTTCGGCACCACCTCAGGCACATCCTATCATTTTGCTCTCACTTCTGCTATTAAATCCAGAAAATATTCTTGGAAATAGGTTTCCCTCTTTTGCCCCCAGACAGTTGCATGCTTAACATGTAGAACATCTTACATTGCTTGGGTCAGAAGCAATTATCCCTCTCCTTTTCTTTGATCAGTATCTTACATAGTTTTGATAGTCAGTCACTTCTAATGCACTGAAATCTGTCGTGGTTGATGACTCTGTCTGGGTTCGAGAGTTATTGAATCACTTGGTATTATGGATAAGAAATTATTTAAATGGGGTTGTTGTAATTATGATTACAATTTACACTTTGCTTCAACAGAAAGGCTTTGTAGACTTTTATGAATTAAGGATCTTTTGAGGTAGACCAACAAGGAGAAAGCAGGTAATTTTTCATCCCTTGGGTGCTTGTCAGAAGAGCAGTCGGTCACATATGGCCTTTTGGCTGTATGTGCTCTTCAGCTTTTCCCAAGAACAGAACCCCAAATTATCCTATACCCATATAAAAACGGAATTTAACAATGTCAATAACAGTTTCTGTGCACTGTGTGCAGAGCCAAATGACTGTTGAAGGTTCCCTGGAACCCAGATAAGAAATACAAGCAAAACACCTCTTCCCCTCTCTATATGACCTGCTCATACATTCGTGGATCATGACTCTCACTTAGAGATGTCTGAAGTAAAGTCTTGGTTCACATTTGTATTTCTGTTTATTCATTGTGATGTATTTATACTTAAGCTCAAAGAAAACAAAGGACGGCAGAGGCTTCATTTTCAGTTGAATATAATATTTTATAATATTTTAGTGGGATGTGAGGATGACAAATCTTTACACTGGTGAAGTGCAAAGGAATTAAATTTATTCTAGAACAAACTACCAGAAACAGCCATGCATTTCTTCAGGGCAAGGTTGGTACATACTCATTCCAGTTTTCAGACCCCAGGTCTTTATCAATAAGGAAGCTTCACACCCCCAGAGGAGGAGGTGAGCAAACTTGGAGGAGAGAACCATATTCAGCACAGTGGTTTTGAACTTCAACTTCTCCAGGGTTCAGCCTGTTACCGCATATCCAGATAGATTTGAGAAGAGTCAGTGCAGAATTGAATCAAATGTTTAGCAACTCTGGTAGGCTACATGGCTAGCAAAGTGTCATAGTGCTAGCCATTGGCTCAGGACTTCTGACCCTCTTTTAGATCTCTTGACTCACAAGACACGCCTATTTATAGGAATTTTCTTTAATGGAATACATCTAGAGCCCAGCTATGATGAAGTTGAAGAGTCTGGTTGTGTAGAGAGGGGCCATTCCAAACCAGAGATACCCCAGAGTAGAGCTGATTTTGTATATGCTTGCAACTAGAGACAGACCATCTTTGTGAGTGTTTCTGTGGAGGAAGCTGGGAGGAGATGGATGATTTAGTGAGAGTTTGGCCCTGCCTGGCAAACTGAGCCATTCCTAGCTGATCCACAAGACAATAGGGAACTGTCGTTCTCTCTAGAGCAAGAGTGTGATGTTAAAACTGTCAGCACAATTCAAGCTTGGAACCAGAATTTTCAATTAATGATAAAATGTCCCCTGAGATAAGAGATGAAGGTCATTCAGGCTCATGAGAGCTTGTTGAATCTTAGGCATCGCCCATGTTCTCATCATGTATAAACTTTATAGAAGTTAGTTGGGTATGGTTTGGCTCTTTTGTTAAGGCATCTCCACCCAGTCACCCTAAGGAAAAAAATAATAGCTTCCTTTAGTTATACAATTAAAAGATGTAGATAGCTGAAAGGTTTTCCTCTGTAGTGCAAATGTCAAATAAAGTGCCCCATAAAGGTTCAGAGTTAGAACCTTGGTCCATTAACCTTAAAATGCTGGAGAACTAAAGACCTAGTTTATTAACATTTTCCAACTCCTGTTATAGTTCCTGAATAGTCATTATGGTACATTATTCTTTAATGTGACTTTTTTCTCTAAAAAATAGTGAAGGGGACCCCAATGTGCCACTTGATTTTGTGTGTTGTTTCTTTCTGTTTGGTGTATGGTATAATGTCTCCAGGCACTTGGTGCTTCTGAGTTTTAATTACACTTTTAACCGAGCCCTTTATGTCTGGTCCTTAATGTCCAAGCTCCTATATAATTACCAAGTTGGCTGTGTGGGAATGAGACAAATATTTGGTGCCTGACTTTTCCCTACACATTGTTGTCGTGCTGTACTCAGAACACTTCCTGTGCTTGGAGCTGTATACTCGACTTAAAAAGACCCAACTTCTGATCTCTGGCCCACAATGCTAAATTCGGATGGACAGGGATTTGATCCAGCTGAGGTCCCCTGAGCTATTGGGGGAGGATTTGAATTTGGCACTGGAACCTTGGTCCAGAGCATGACAGGGACTGGGGAGCATTTCTCTTTCTATCCAGCTGTGTGTGCACATCTCCAGTCATGCCTCGTCTTACAATTGTGAAGTATGAATTTCTTAGTATTTAAAAGGGGGCAGATTTCTAACTGAGACCTCCTGAAGAAGGAAGTTACTGTATTTTACTTAACTAGGAAAACATTGTGGATGCTGGTTGCTAGAAGACATCGGAGTTGAAGGGGAAAAAATTCTAGGGAGAAATGGAAGAACTATGGCCAGTTAGTCAGGGGCCCCCATTTAATTCTGCAGTGTCAGTTCGCTAAAGCACAATGACAGGAGTCTGAGCCCCCAAGTTACACTCCTCCATCTCTGCCTGAAAGCCAGACTACTGTCCCTTCCTCATAATTAAAATGATTTCCATTGCATTCCATAATCCAAGAAACAACTTCTATCTCTTCTTTTTCATGTATGATGTAAAGAAATCATTGTGATGTCATGTATGATTTCATGGCATGCATGAAAAAAATTTATGTCTTATAAAAGAGAATAAAGGGGAAAACATAACCTTGAAATCTAAGTACCTAGCAATCATCATCAGTATTTTGTGCTCACTATTATAGTTTCTTTTCATATGAGTGGGTTATTTTATAATATGACTTAGTTTTCTTTCTATTCAACTCTGTTATGTTTTTCTTTTAATAAGTATAAATATACCATTTTCTTGGAGTGTTTATAAGTATACCATTATAGGAATAGTGAATATTCAATAGTTTGTTAAAACATGTTCTGATGGATTAACATTTTATAACTCTCTTTGATTGCCACTGTGATTAATATCTCAGTGACAACCCTTTATCACCACCAGCACCCGAGAATTTGTCCAGCTTTCTTTTCAGGAGACTATTGGAGCCCCCTATAATGTCCATACCTTGAGAACTAACTGTCCCACATTGCTCTTGAGAACATTTGTACCAGTTTGCAATCCTGCCAGCAGTGGATAAAAGCATCAAAAAACTAAATATGGAAATGGATTTTTCCCTTTCTTAGGACTTTTTTTTTCTAAATTTACCTGTTCCTAAAAATTTACATCTAATATCTCAAAGAAAATGTCACTTATATAAGGTGGTATAGGACCAATATTGAACTATGTCCAAGTTCTAAATTGAATTGATGATTTATGAAACTTGGAACAAAATCAGCAGTCACTTAGATTCCATTGTGTCTACGATTAATATGGGTAAAGTTACTTTGTTTTTCTGACAAGTTCAATTGAAAGTCAGGTTAAGGGACTAGCATAGACACGGAGTAACAGGATTTATTTCATCTAGACAAATCCATCTATGGTTTCTTTTCTCCTAACTAGTTCCCAGAAAGAAGGACTGCGGGATGGGTTCATAGCTGACTGAAAAGTTCCCCTTCTCAGATTAGCTAAGGAAACACTGTCACCTCTACAGAGAGATGATTAGAAGGGCTGGCACTGACTTCCCAGCATGCACATGGAATTAATTAGATTCGGCCTTTGAAAAGACTGCTTTTGAATGTGGGGTGCCTCAAAATAGTAGAGGTTAGTGAAACAATAGCAGATATATCACAATTGAGAAATGCACCAGCAAGATGGAACTGTGGACCCAAATCGAGTTTACACCAACTATTAAAGTGTGTGTGTGTGTGTGTGTGTGTGTGTGTGTGTGTAAATGACTGGCAATCAGGATGAAAGTTTTTGGTGTGTTATGTTATGAATATTTAGCATTGCATAACCAATGCTTTAAGAAAAAATGACCAATGGACCTTACTAGTATATTAACTGTCTTTAAGTAGCGAGAGGACATGTATTGTATTCTGGATTATTCCACAAGTTGCTCAGGCATTGACCTTGTGTTTTAGAGTACAGAGAGGAAGAGGAGAAGAGGCCTGGCTAGGGCAGAGGGTTGAGAATGGTAAGGCTGGAGTGGAGATGTATAAAATAACTGTGTTCACATATCTGAAGAGCCAAGTCCTCTCCCTGGACGCAAAAAAGGTGGAAGTGGGACAAGTGCTTGAAAGTGAAGCTATGGAAGTCCGAGGACACTCCAGGGCACGGCCATGTGCGACATTTCATCGGTATCCTCTGCCATGCTGAGTTTTCCATTTCCAGTGGCAATGTGTAAGGAGAGGTCACCGCCCAGAGGCCACTACAAATCGAAATCCCATCTAGGGAAAGCTTGTACTATACTCCTTTTCCCGATGCACATGTGATGGGTGGCATTTGCCTGGGCAAGGCACTCCTGTCAGGGATCTAGGCTTTGTCAGAACCTAAACTGCTGTTTCAAAGACACACCATATTGACTGGTAATGCTAAAAATCCTCCTAGTCTCCCAATCACTCCCACATATCCTGGGAATAGCATTTATGGGAAAGGGTGCTGACTGCATCCTGCATCACCAGCTAGTGATGCTTGCCTGACTCTGTTCTTCACATTTGAACCTATTAGACTCAGATGTGCCCAGTGATCAGACTCTCCACCCTCAGACCTTACCTCTTCTGCATGACCCCAGATGCATGCCCTTTCCCACCCTATTTCTGTTCTGTTCTTTCTAAAATCAGTCCCCACTAATGTCTTTTATATTTTTTCTCATTACAAAGTAAGAAAGACTACTCCAAATGACCCCAAAGTGGAAGGGGAACATGAAAAAAGAGTCTTCTAGCCAATAAAATAATAAAGGCCTCTAAGTGAATCAGAAGATTCTCAGCTTAAATTATAATTAGGAAAATATAACTGTAGGATGATTTCTCACCTATAAGATATTTAAAGATGAAAAGGTTTGAAGTTCATGGATGCACTGTTCAAGGAAAGAGTAAAGACTGTATGTTAAATTGGGTGGTTTCTTTCCAAGGCTAAAATGTTTATGTTCTATTCTGGGGATATCACTCGAATTTCTCTTTTCCTAGCATATTATGGAAACAGCTGTGGTATGTTGAAGCATCCATTCTTGTTCAGAACAAACTCATATCAGTAGGCAAGCTGTTCCCTTGCCAAAGTATTCTTTGAAGCACTGCTGATGAAAGAAAAGCTTAAAATCATTTCAGATATCCACAAGTGATTCATTCTCTCAGCATTTACTGAATGTCTACTATATAGCAGCCAATACTCTAGGGCTTGGGGGTTATCTCCTTGGATAAAATGTAGATCTCTGGTCTCTTAGAGTACCCATGCTAATGTATCAAGGTAGGACTACCAAGACATAGTGGACATTTGTTTTAATCAATTGTTTAATGTATTTATAATGTAATGTGTGTGACATATACATGTGTGTACATGTTTATGACAGTGTACATGTATGCAGAGGCGAGGAGATGTCAGGTGCTGTGCTGTATTGCTCTATGCCCTCTCACTGAACCCAAAACCCTCTGTTTTCAGTAAGGTTGGCTGGTTAGCAAGTCCCTAGCACCCTCTAGTTTCTATCTCCTTGTGCTGGTGTTACAGGTGCGCGCAGGGCTGTGCCCAGTGTGTTCATGACTGTGGGAATCTGAACCTCCATCTTATATAACAACAGCTATCTCCCAAATACTTTCATTTTTTTCTGATACTTTATTTTATAGGGTGTGTATGTGTTTCCTTTCATTTTGAAAACATTTTTAGAAGTATTAACTAAAATTCCTCAGTGTCAGGAGTGGATATTGGGGTTTCCTTTTGTTAATCAGCTTCTGGTCCTACTACTTAGTTTTATTATTAGCACATGCGACTTTTGTAATATAAAAACTTATGGGAGTTAAAAAAAAAGAAGGCAGTTATAAAAGTAAATCAATAATGGCTACCATTTCAAGGAAAAGGGGAAATTCTTTAGCCTATCTGTAGCTATCCAAGTTAAAGTGATCTCATGCTGTGGAGACGAAATCAGAATTCATACTCTGCAGAGCACTGCTGTGTCTTGATGGGTGCCTGTGCTATCACAGACTTTAGGCAGTAATACTTGTCCTCACTAACTAGATAGACACCGTGCAGACCCAGCAGAGAAGACTGTCTCAGCCCCTCCTCTGTACCATGGTGAACTTAAGAGTTTCTTACTTAAAAGTAAGCAAAGGCTGCCACTAACATTTAACAAACGCATATTTTGGAAAGTCCTCAGTGATAGGAAAGAGAGTTGAGAACCTAAAATTCTCTAGAATCTTCAAGAAGATCTCTTTCATTCTCAAGTAAGCTTTCCCTAGGTCTGAGAGGATACATAGATGATATATGTGTACATTTAAGCTTTGTGCTTCTGCTATTTCAATTGCAGGGCTATAGAATGGGTTTTAGGGTTCTGTTTTTATTTATTTATCTATTCATTTAGTTAGTTAGTTAGTTAGTTATTGCCACACAAGAGTTTATTTTAGGGAGTTCGGGTACCCAGAGAAGGGAGGGGGAGAAAGAGAGGGGGAGGGAGGGAGGGGGAACTGGCTGCCACGTGGTATTTCTTTTTAATAGGATTCTGTTTTTAAAAGATGACAAAGAAATGTTTTTAATGTACCCATTTAATTAATGTAATCTGGTACACTGATTAAAAAATGTACATGATAGCAGTACAACATCATTTCATTCCTTCTGGAAGTTGGGTTTCT
The DNA here is from genome assembly GCA_004025045.1 of Sigmodon hispidus. Lineage (NCBI taxonomy): Eukaryota > Metazoa > Chordata > Mammalia > Rodentia > Cricetidae > Sigmodon > Sigmodon hispidus. Next base: position 79,798 of record PVIH01004944.1, on the reverse strand, counting down.
GTTGGATTCACAGGCCTGGACCTGGCCTCTGGTTCAGGGTGATGAGAAGTAGAAGAGGAAGAGGTATGATTGCTATAGAAGAGATTCCATGTTTGATGTCAGCTAGGAGGAGCCTGTGAGATCTGCATGTGGGGATTGTCTTGTTTGATCATCTGTGAGGGGCTGGTGAAACCAGTCCTAGGTGAAATACATGACTTAGACTCTCCCTCCACGGAGGACTAAATCAGTCCTGGCCAAGGTGGGTTTCGTGTATGCCATATAAAGCCAACAAGGACATCATAGTTCACAGAGAAAGAAAGGATACAAAGCCAGCTAGCCAAGAAAAGATAAGTGTCTGGGGAAATTTTCGGAGACTTGGGACACTTATTCTCTCTCCCTATTTGTTTTCTGGCCAGTCGGAAAATGAATGAGTTCCTTTACATTTCCGACACTTGTCTTGCCCAAGTTGGAGACCAGCTGGGTAGAGTGATTTGTTCCCTGTCCAGAGTGCTAGCCATCTCTTTCTTTCCTAGCTGCCAGGTTCCCTTGGCCCAGACAGACATTCCCTCTTGCCTCATCAGCCTCCCTGCCTGGCTCAGGCTATGTCAGCATGGCCAGCAGCCCCACTACATGTGGGCATGGCCTTGCTCACAGGCCTCCCTTGTGTGGTCATATTTTTGTTTGGAAGTGTTGATGTGCAGAGAAGGTCTTAGGTTTTCACCTTTCTGCACTGAGAGTAGGTCCAGATGGCATTGGCTCCCTCTTCTGCACTGGTATTAGAGCCTCTGCTCTGCCACAGAGCAGTTCTTCTGAATAACTTCATCTTCCCTGGGCTGCTCTGAACGTGTCTAGTCTCTGCTGTCAGCAGCCTAGACCATAGTTTTTCAAGTGCCAGTCATTTTGAGGACCACTATGGTACTTTCTGTGTCTGAAGATATACTTTCTTTAGATGCTCTCTCTGAAGTATGTGCTATAATGTATTGTAGTGTGTTTAAAAGTAAACATAGCACTATTCAAGGGCCCCTTACCCCCAGTGACTCTTCTGCCTTCTGTGACATCTCCGTGGATGCCTGTTTCTTTCTCTACCTCTCCATCATTTATCTATTTGTGGTCCCTTCCCAAGCTGTTACAGATTTCTCAACATCAAGGGCTTCCTTTTGCTTTCATCACTGGATAGGGATGATCTGGTGGGGTAGATCTCAGACACTAAGAAGAATATGTGTTGAATTATGTACCAAATGAAGATCTCAACCTTCCTCATCTGCACAAATTTAATCTGTAATAAAATTTAAAAATACCATTATTGTTTTCTTTCTCCACCCTTCCTTTTATTCACTGCTGTTCTTCTCACCCATCCCTTCCTCTCTTTGCCCTTCCCCTCACTGCCTTCTCTACATCGGCTTCCTTCTTCCGTCTCTTCCTTCAATCTCTTTTTCTCTCCCTGTCTTGTCCTTCTTTCTTTCCAATTATTTTTCTTTTTTATCTTCAACTTTTTAAAAATTGAGATTTAATCTCAAAGTCTTCTTTGTTGAGAAGCTCCAAACAGAGCAGCACAGAGCCCTTCACAATTCAGTAGAGGAGCCCCGGCTCTTTCTGAGACCCTCTATTGACTCTCTGGGTTGAAACAGTTTAGATTCCACATAAAATATGTGTTGTTTACTGAGGCTCTTCATGCTCTGCATACTGTTACAGTCCTTGAGGAGCTTGTCAGTGACAAGTAAGATAAATGACTGAAGAGGACTTCCCAAGTGTTTAAAAGCTAAGTATAGCATGTGCTGCCCACTACTTAATTAAACAGACCTGAGCCTAGCCTAGTAGCTTGATGATGGAAACTTCTAGGCCTTCCCTCCCCCAACACTCCACTGCAGGCACCAGTGCTCAGGATGTTAGAAATTCCTTGGTAGTCTGCAGTTGCTAGCCAGATCCCAACCTCTGGTGCTGCTGGGAACCGTGAGGGGCAGTGTGGATTGCAGAGGATGGCTTTTGAGTTTATACTAGAATTAGTGAACGACACACACTCCTTTGAACCTTGAGGATTGCAGAGGATGACTTGTGGGTTTACAGTAGGGTTAGTCGGCAATACGACTCTCCTTTGAACCTCAGTAGAGACTTTGTGGATTTTGTCCTTCTCACCAGGAACTTGAAACTCATGTTTTTCTTTTATGCTTCGACTGGAGTCTATCCAGAGTCCCAGCTCATTTCCAGACCAATCTTGATAGATATATTATGATGGAGCCCCTCTACAAAGATTTAAGTAGCAGTACACAGGGGCCCTGAAAGAGTGCTACAGTCACAGTTGTTTGGGCTTGAGTCTCTCTGTCTCAATTTCTTCCTCAGGTAAGCCAGGATAATAATCACCTCTATGGGTTAGTAGTCAGTAATGTACATTTGCCCAGCTTTTCATTGTCATGGGCTTTTGTCCTTATTAAAGTACCCTTCCAGCCCAGCCTGTGTCATAGGGCTGCTGTGCCATGACCAAGATGACATAGCAGAGCGCGTTACTGACACACAGCAAGGCCAGGTAAGCAGAGTAATAATAACTGTTAACACAGGCAAGTGGCTCACCTTCAAACACCATGTTCTTCCTAACACTGTTAGGGAACTCATGCCCCCACTAAGGACAGGGTGTAGAGGTCTCTCCCTGCCAATCACCAGCCCACCCTCAGTAAGTTGTGCTCTATAGAGCCGGACATAGGAGGTACTGGCTCTAATCCTTATCTATGGACCCTCCAGAGAATCCCTCAGCTTCCAAAGATGGCAGTAGAAATCCTCTTAAGAGAATAATCTCCCTCTTCTGACATTAGCAGGAGAGACGGGAGAGGGAGAGAGAGAAAGAGAGAGATTGCAAAGCTGCAATTTCTGCTCTCTGATGGAACCAGGGGAGGAGCCTGCATCTGACTGTGGTGCTTTGTCTGTGCGGTAGACACCATTCCCATGCTTGCCCATTCCTGAGAGGCAAGAGCTGAGCCTCATGGAATTGATTCACCCTCGGACTCACAGTAAATATCTGATAAAAACAGACTGGGTGCTGGGCAGGTGCTGCTGTTCCAGAGAATATGGCAGCTGTCATTCAAGACAGTGAGAAGCCTGCAGTGTCTATAGATGGAAGACTTGTGGTTTGGGAATCCCATACAAAAGGAAGGCATGTGCTTGGGGATTATCCATGAGGGCTTTATCTGGGATTTCTGAAAGAAAAAAATTAAGACAAGAATTTGTTGCATCTCATGGGAAGTAATAAAAAAATGTGATAACAGAAGGGGCAAGTGAGAGTAGGAAGGGTAAAAGGCCAGCCCACATTTATACACAGATGCTAAGACTCTGGCCCATTTCCGCAGAGATGTCACAGTTTGACATTCATGAGCATATGGCTGTGGTTCTACCCTACATTCCTCCCTTTATGCCCCAAACTGATAAGTTCTGAGATATGAAGGTGAGTGGTTAGTTCAAATAATTTTTCTGCTTCTTCCATGTATAATAAAGGAATGAAGAAAGTAACATTGACATTGCATGTCTTGAGTTGCATTCTTTGTTGTTCAAGGTCATGAGTAGGCCAATTGGCTATGGCAACCATCTATCCTTGTTTCTTCAGACTTGTATCCAAGCCAGCTTTCAACCCTTAGCTGCAAAGCAACCCAGCTTGATACCCCTGCTTTCAGCTGTGGCGATTCTTTGCTGCCTCTGGCTATCCATTTAAACCACTCCCTCCGGTTCTCTGTGACACAGTCTGCCCCAGCTCCCCAGATCTTATTTGCTTTTGCTTTGGCTTCTGCAGTTGGCAGAGGTCCTTCCTCTTCATGTTACTACTGTCAGATCCTGGAACCACAAACCTGGATTTTTCCCCTGTTCCTCCATTCACTAGATGAACAATTATGGATTTAGAAGCTCTCTTTTATTGCCAAGTAAATTTATAATAGTTATCTCAGCTGTGTGTATGTGTGTGTGTTAGAGGTATGGAGGTGTAGGTATCTATGCCTGTTCTTGTGTGCACGTGATTTTAGAGACCAGAAGTCTTGGACACTCTTCCTCAGGAAACATCTACCTCGTATTTTAAGACAGGGTCTCTCACTGGGATTAGGCCAGGCTGATGTAGCAGCAATCCCCACAGAGCTTCTGGTCTCTGCTTCCCTAGGGCGTGTACACCACACCTAGAATTTTACATGTGTGCTGGAGACCAAACTCAGGCCCTCATGCTTCCATGGAAAGTGCTATACCAACTAAACATCTCCCTTGGCTCCCAAAGTGAGGTTTTGATAGCCACAAGCTGCCTACATACTTAACCAGCCACATAATTATTACAGTCATTGGTCAACACTAAATGGCTATTGAGGGAGCTTTCCATAGCAGGCCCTTGACCTTGCTGACTCGCACTCTTGTACAGAGCCCCTGTCTATTGATTCCTATAGCTTCTCCATTTCCTGCTTATCTATTGTCCATTGTGACCTCATCACTGAAACTCAAGTCCTACTCAATTAAGATTCACTATCATCTCAGCTTCAAGGGCATTCAGACGAGCCCCCATATTCTTATTCTGTGGTTTTCTCTGCTTTTCTTTTACTTCAAGATAGGAATTTCCCATTGTGCTGGGTTCAGGTAGAGAGAGAGATGTAGAAAATTCTGGAATATTTTAGATTCCCTGCTGGGAAACAAGAAGGAAAAAAAGCCTGATAAAAGAAACCTGTAGTTACCCCCATGCTGTGTTGTCCTCATTTACCATGGTAACAAATCTTATTGTGTACACTTTTTCTTCTTCTTTAAACTGCACTTACTTACGTAGGTTTTCACGCTAATATCATCCAGATGACTGATCAAAGCTTCATTCCTTATTGCCACCTGGCTAAGATATGTGTAAAGTTTTAACATTACACTTTTATAGCTACACATTGTCATTAAGCCATGACATCTATTATTCAATCAAGAATTTCAACTTGTTTTGAAAGCTCCACAGATAAAGCCTTCAGAAACGTCAGAGGAGCTACGGTATCTAGCACCTTAGTACACACGGTGTTCATCATGGACTTTAGTTAATGGATAAAGTCTGTTTTCCAGGTTAACTTTTGGTACTGATAAAAGCCTTGCAAAGTCCCCTTGTTTCTCAAAGGCTAGGGAACAGTAAGAAAATGCACTTCTTAATACCTAGGTTCTCCATATTTATAATGAGGTAACTGGGCAGGTAGGCACTAGGTCCAGTTTACTGAGAAATAGAATATCCCTTAAAGAAGAGCAAATTGACTTGGTGAGTAGCTACAGATTTGTCTCAGCAATCACATCATTGCACATTGCAAGAAGAGTCTATCACAGGTGGCCAGAGATGGGAGTTCCAGGTGACAGGTTGGGACCTCAGAGAATCATTATATGAGCTCCCAAGTTTTTAAACGCTGTGCTATATAGAAAGGTTGTGTATTTCCAACTTCCTGTGAGCTTTTTCTGAATTTTCAGTTAGGTCCACCCCAAAGACCCTCTCCTTTGTGGTGAGTCTTTATGTATCCCTTAGTTACTTGGACATGACCCAACTTTTGGGGCACTTGCTAAACCTGTGTGGAGTTTGGAAAACTGGCACCTTTGTTTGAATCCTTGTTAAAAACTTTTTGCAGGTTTTCTTTTGTTGACCATCAAGAAGTATTATTTACCATTTCTTATCCTCTCGAGCTTTTTTTTTGTGTAGCAAAAAAATTAATATAACTGGGCAAGGATGAGGGTGAATTGTGCCACTTGTGGGGATGAAAAACAAAAAGAGATCCATTTTTAATTTACGTTAAGGGAGTCAGATTGCTCAGTTGTTTTATGGGACATAACATGATCACCCAAGCTATAAGAAATCGGTCACAGTTTAAGAGATACGTTACAAGCAAGATAAATAACAATAGTCTGAAGTGTCAGCCAGAACTCAGTTTTTCACCTTGATTTCACACTCTTCTCTCATCCCAGACTAATCAAAAGAAGGCTCTTCCGCTCATGACCACTCTGTGTACATTTCCCCCAGATCTGGTATTCATATGAACAATGTGGTTTATTTATATTTCAGCACCAAATTGGAAAGATGACATCATTCATTTACAGTCTTCATCCCATGACATGTCTACTCTCCAACACCTCATTTCAGCAGACACATTTAGGGCTGCATATAGCATCTTGTTTAGCTTGTGCATTCTTTTATAGGACACAGTTCAAAGGTAGGGAGCTTTAGGATTGTCGCTGGCAAGAGAATGACCTCATAAAATCACAGGGGCTCCCCTGAAGGATAAGGGCATTACGATGTTTACAATAACAGTGTTAGGATTTGTTCCTTTAGCCACGATTGCTCATTCTTGAGCTTGTCCCATCCTCATTCACTATCACAGATCTCACAGCTCCCTCCAGGCCCATAGAATTCTGTTTGGAAGAAAGTGTCCCAGATTTCTTAGTCAATGAGTTCAAAAGTACAGTTGCCCATGGCAATACTGGGATTTTAGGTGTGAATGCCGAGCTTCAGCATCTCATGTCTAATGATGGAGTACTGAAGAGGATCCTGTCCATAAGGGATCTACTGCTCTGCTCTTTCTCAGAGGCCTAACTTGTCCATTGGGTCTTCTGACATATTAAGTGAACAAATGAAGAATAGAAATACTATCAGCTGCTGAAGATTGCCTGGATTTTTTTTAATTTAATTTTTAAGCTGGTCTTTTTTATGTTTTTATTTTTAAAATCATATACTCACATTTTATGCATGCTTTGGGACCTTTCATATATTGTACACATTTTAAAAGGTGGAATGAGTAAATCATGAGGCATCCTTTGGCAGGTTGAACTGGGACATGAGGTGTTTCCAAAGCTTAACAGACCCTGAGTACTTAAGGGATGGCTGTTTCTAACTGTCCGGCTCTTTGTCTTCTCTACTAGCAGCCAGACAGGGAAATGGGCCTAGAGATTGAAAACTGAAAAACCCAGAAATGTCCGAGTCCTTTGTTAAGAAATGGTTCTTGGGGCTAAAGCCTGTGTCGTGCTTTACTGGCTGCCAAATGACAGTAGTAATAATTCCCCCAAGGAAAGTTTGGAAAACACAGTTGTACATAAAAGATTCTGTGAACATGCACTATTTTTGGTCCATAATGCTCTTTACTATTAAATAATTATTTATGTCACAAAGTAAAATTCTGACTAGTTGGAAGTCCCGATGGCCCCCAATTTCTGGCTCTCTGAGAATACTTAGGGTCCACTGTCATCTTGGACTGTTATAGGAGCCCATATCATGTCTATGTTCTCAACTTTTGTTGGCCTTTCCTATTGAAGCAGGACATACAGCCTCTGTCTAGCATGGCAGCATCCTTCATCCTTCCAACCACTCACTGCAGTAATATCAGCTTGGTATCTGCTTCTGCAGTCCAAGCTTCATGACTAGGTAAAAGGAAAGCTCCTAGAGGAGGTGAAAGTGTAGCTCCAGGGCAGACAATATGTTTAGTGTGTCAGTGCCCTGGGTTCAGTCCCCAGCACTGTGAAAGAGAAAGATGAAAAGGAAAAAAAAGAGAGGAGAGGAGAGGAGCAAAGGGGAGGGAGGGAGAAAGGGAGGGAGGGAAAGAGGGGGAGGGAGGGAGAGAGAGGCAAGAGTAGGCTGCTGCAGAAAGTGCATAAATTAGTGAGCCTCAGGAATTGGGATGAAGGAAAAGCCAAGGAGAGGAATGGCAGGCAAAGGCACTGTATCCACAAAGGAGAAAGTTCTGCAGCAAACAATGGCTGCAACCATGGCAATGAAGGCATTTGACTGACACGTGCCCCTCACAGAAATCCCAGGAAGAATCCTTCACATTGTAGAGGTAAGGAAGTTGAGGCTTAGTTAATTGCCTTGGGACACACAACCAGCAAATTCGCAGGAGCAACACTTGAATCTGGACAATCCTAAACCTGAATCTGGGCTCTCACTTTGAAGGCCAGCTCACTTCTCCTGCTCTTTTCAGTGGGCTTCGGGGTGTTCTTGTGTTGTTGTGTGTTTTGTAATTAAGTCAGTTCATCCCTGCTTTGTTGTTTTTTCCTGCTTCATAAAGGAACCATGGCTCTCAGGATGTTGCTATGACTCCCATTCTCCCTTGTGACAAACACCAGATGATTAGAGTGGTCCAGCTTGTTTCCACTGACTTTGCACCAATCCCCACCAAGAAAAATGGCAGCTACATGTCTGTAGACAAACTTTCCCAAGATATACTCATCACTGCAGAAGTGGAGCATCTCTATCAGTGTTCCTGCATTTGGCAGCTTTCCAGTGGATTTCCTTTCCTTGCCCCTGAGAGCATTGTTTGTCATTGAGTGTCTCCACACAACTCTTTCTTTCCAGGACTTCCTTCTGACCTTCTCTAGAATGTAGGGCATGACTGTGGGCATTGTATGATTGCTATCTCCCTCTGGCTCTCTGATTATATGTTAGAATGTATCCACTCACCTTAAAAAGAGAATTGACTGTACAGATGTTACATAGATAGCTTTAAGAGTATGAGTGAAACATCCTTCACCACAGTTTCTTTATTAGGTTTCAATGTGGTACCTAGAAATGAGATCCTTCTGCAGTAAAGTAAAGGGAGCCTTCCTTGTAGGTGTCATCAGTGTGTCCTGTAACTCTTAGACTTGCTGTCTAGCTTCTAATGGAATGTTCCCTGGTTTTTCTTCTTCACAGACCCAGAACAGAATGAAACTGATGGCAGACAACTATGATGAGGACCATCATCATTACCACCACCACCACCATCACCACCACCACCGATCTCCTGGGAGGTCACAGCATTCCAACCACAGGCCTTCTCCGGACCAGGTCAGTTTCGTTGCTGCTTACCTCTAGGACCCCTCTTGTGCACTGGATAGTTTAAGATAAAATAAATAATCCTCAAGAAATAATAAACAGCATAAAGTGATACGTTCTTTGAACTGAAACTAATAGCTTTGGTATTTATTTCCATCACTCAAGGAATCTAAATGTTTCCCTTTCCCCTTCCTCTTTAAGGTTTTGTCTCGTTTATGTTATTCATTTCTTTCTCCCCTTCCTTTCTTCTTGCACAGATATGCAGCCTATTGCTGGCTCATATCTAATGACAAGTTACTCAGGAATGTCTCTTTGCAAAATTTAAAAGAAATCACTCTGTTCCCAAGAGCTTGGCAACCAGAGAAACCTTGAGTTTGTTGAGTAATCTCCCAGAAAATCCCTCAGCGATGCAAGCTAATGGTGAACGGAAACACAAAAAGGAGAAATTCATTTTGCTGGCCTTTTAGTCAGTGAAGCCCAGGAGCCTGGTTTATTTGCTTTGGAGTCTGTCTTCCCCCTTGACTAAGGAAAGCAAGTGAAAAGATGGAATGACAAAGTCAAAAAAGAAAAAAAGAAATGCCCTCAGTTTTACACTGTGTTCACACTCATCTACTACAGAAGTATTAAAACTTCTGAAGGTGACTCATATGCAAATTTAGAAATTTAATACAAGTAAGCGGAACAATATTATCAATGGCGGTTTTCTTCCCTTACTGCCCCCTCGTTATGTGTGATCCTAATATAGTGTGTCAATACCTTTCTGTAGATGTGGGGCATTAGGAAAAGGCACAGGTCCATCTGTGTAAACCAGAGCATCTCAGATACTGGCAAGAAACACTGTGGTATGGGTGAGGACCTTGATGTTTGCTGGGAAGGTCACATTTACTATACTCTTGAACTTTGTTTCAGATGCCACTCCTCTTTCTCTTGGTGTTCCAGGAGAGTTAGTTAAGGTTCAGTCTTTAGAATGTTTTGCCAGGAATAAAACTCCAGGGGGAGCCAGTTATATAGAACGCATATTATTGAGATCCTGACCTTTGTACCCTGAAGAATTTACCCTCAGAGACCCCAGCACTGCAGAAGGTTTTCTAATAGGACTTGCGGATTTCCAAAGCCACGTGCAAAATGACCCTAGTTCATGGACTGCATCCCTCTGAAATACCTCTAGAGACTGGTGACCTGGGAAATTGAAAAATTATATGTCATTACCTTACATGTCCTGGGTTTTGTTTGGTTTTGTGTATTTAGTTTTTGCCACTACCACCTCATGCTCACACCTGCTCATCCCAACGTATCCGAGGTTGCCCCCCACACACACCTTGGTGACTGCTCTTTGGCACACTGCCCTTTGTTCCTTGGCATTCTCCCATGAAAGGTCAGTGTGAGGCTTCATTGGTGGGAGGCCTGCAGACCTCACATTGGCTATTTTTCTGAGCCATGCATGCCAGAAGGCCACCCTGGATATACTCTACCCCAGACATAGTTACTAGCGAAAGCTGGAAGGTCACCAGGAAGAAATTGAATGAGTCACACATGAACCTGCTGATATAACCAGACATTCATCCTAACATGCCCTGGTGGGAATGGTGGCCAGATCAAAGCTGTCTGTTTTGTGAATTGTTATTCTTACAAAAGCTGGCCTCTGACACTTACACATTGACTGGCCAGTGGAGTGTCTTGACTGCCTGTTCACCCCCTACTACATCATGAAAGGTTTCCACAGGGCAGCAGTGATTGTGCAGTTTGGGGGCTCCAAAATTTAGTTAATATTCCTGGAACATTTTCTGGCTGAGAAATGTCCTTAGGTCCTTTGTCACAACTGTAATCAGTGAATGCTCTAAACAACTCTTGGGCACTGAGGTGGTAGCTTCATCCTCCTAGGGAAAAAAAAATCCCATGCTCCAGGAGGAAGTCTACCTGGCTGGATTTTGGCCAAGAGTATCTCTGTCTGCTTATGCCTGGAGCAAATGTCATGTGCCAGTCCTATACAGAGCCTGGAGAGAAGCATGTATGTGGATAAAACCCTGTCTTCAAGGTGCTTGCAGTCCATTCCTAGAACAAGAATGCAGGTCCGTTAGTGTCTACTTAACTTTTTTCTTGATTACATCAATCATAACAAGATAGGTAAAAGGTTTAATCTAATTAGGGTCGTGATTTCTGAATTTTCAGTTGATGGTAAAAGCAAAATGGTTTTATTGAAAGAGGGTTACTTCTACCATTTTAAGCAGGAATCATGATAGCTGCCACACTTCACCCTTTCAGGTTAAGCAAGGTTGGCCTTAGAGATAGAATGATTAGACTTCCTGGGCCGGATTCCCTGTTAGACCGTGACCTCCAGGTTTAGGAAACAGTGTCCTCCTCTTGCACTGTATCAACAACCTAAATGTCAACATGGGCATTGTTAGGGGACTCAGTTGCAGAGGGTGGCAGTTGTGAAAGCCTACAGAATCTTTCCCAACTGATTAAAACCCTGTTCATGATTGTGTAGGCTGTGTATAGTGATGCCTTATGGGTGGAGCTACTTGTTGACAGGAAGTGAGAGGCCTGTATCAGAATGTGGCATCTTGAGAGTCTAGACACTGAGCGAATTTAGGTGAGATTCCATCTAGTGTCCACTGTGTGGAATTAGCTAAACTGAGTTAAAGAAAAATTATTCTTTCTACAAGTCCTCTATCCTTGGCCTTCTAGTAGTTATCAGGTTTAACCAACCATGCCTTCTAGACAACAAACTGTTGCCATTGTTTCCTGAGGTTTATGAAGAGATTAGAAGACATGGAAATGAGGAACTATGAAAAAAATCAGTCACTTTGCCACATTTCCAGAGAAACTCCTATTTCCTTGGGAAACATGACTGCCAGGCACTTGCAGACTTATATTCTTTTTCCATTTCTTTCCTGTCTCTTTGCTGTGATTTTTTTTTAAATTTCTCCTTGAAAGAAACTGAATCTAAGCATTGTAAGTCTAGACTCATGTTCCTCAAGTAATTTCTAGAACATTAGTCCCATGAGGGAAGTCTTGAGACAAAGATTTTGTAGGCTAAGAATTTTGGGAAAGTACTGTACATTTTTAACTCAATCTCATAGCATCCTGATACATTAGCAGATCAAAAGATCTAGAATGACATATAATAAAGGAAGCTCTATAATTTTATTTAATCCAGAATTTCCCAAGCTTATTTGACCATAGTTTTACATTTTTTTTCTAGTAACATATATGCGTTGAGAAACTGTTCTCAGGTGAGAAAAGAGACTACGTTGTTTAAAACATGACTGATCCCATTTTTAGCAGCATTTTTATGGGAAGGAAAAGAATTTTAGGCCCTAACCCTAGTGGTTCACATAGGAAAGTGAAAGGTCTCTTCCATTCATTTTCTGGAGAGAGAGTTGTCTCACCCAGAACCCAGCTGATCTGAACTACAGGAGTTATTTATAGTGAGATCTCAGGAAATCAAGGACATTCATCAGGACACAGCCCCTCAGTGATTGCAAAGTAAGTGAAGAGGGGTAGGAGGATTTGGAGAAGCCATGGCAGTACCTCAGTTAAACATTCTAACCACTCCCTAAGAAAAGAACAGTTAAGAACTAGAGGCCAGTCACCCCAGGATGACTACAGCCATCAGATATGTCCAAGCAGAAAATAATGTAGGAAGCCCTTTAACCAAGAAGTAGCCACAAAGTACACAGAAAATATTCCCATAACATAGTAAAGACCAAAGTAAATGGAACACGCTGGAGACATATTAGTGATTCAATTTGTATTGAAGTTACCAAGATTGATTTCATAAAACCAAGTGGAAAAACAATCTCTCCTAAAATCCTCCCACACCTATAGTAATCAGTATCACCTGTTATTTCTTTTACATAGTATTCTTCTCTGCTTTAAAGCATATCTGTGATACCAAGTCTCTGCTGTCTTTTTTCTGGGTATCATATAACTTTAGTGTTCCAGAAAAATGCATCTTGTGGTAAGCACTTCCCATTGTCTCCTACATTTATATTAACCCCATCAATGAGTAATCTCCATGGCACAGTGACATGCACACAAGGATAGTGAAGCCAGTTCAGCCAGATTCTTGTATATCTAGGAACTTCTACACATTTCTACAGTGAGCTGGATTAGGATGATGGATCTTTATGGCCCTAGATCTCACAGCTTACTCAGTCTAAAGGCACCTGATTGTCCAATTATAGTGTAGAAGTGGTGCCTCAGGGACACAGAACCTGAGTGTTTTAGAGCTGGAAACCTCAGAGTATGCAGTACTTTTCAAAGACCAGGAGAAAAGGCTTCTGTCTTTTTCTACCCTCACTGACTAAATGGAAAATCAAAGCACAGGACATGGGGGCTAAGTCGTTTCACTACCTACATGATTTCCAGATCTTGAAGTTTTTAATTTTACTAAGAAAAATCCTACTTCTCTAGGAGGACTATAGAGTCCAGAAGTATGGAGACATAATACTTATTAGAATTATAGAAAAAATAGAACGTGGTTGAATTCTGTGTTGATGTTCTTTGTTGGATATTGTGACACACATTTCTGTCTAATTCCCATGTGCACATTCAATCAATGTTCCTCAAATGATCCATTCCTGTAATCTAAGTGAAAGAAAAGGAAAGATGGAAATGTCCCTGTTATATAGGTTAAGAACTGGTATTTGGAAAGATTATTCATGATCTAAAGACACATAATTGGGCTAGAGAAATGATTACATGATTAAATGATTAAGCGCACTTGCTGTTCTTCCATAGTGCCTGAGTTCAATGCCCAGCATTGACACGAGTGGCTTAGAGATAACTATAATCTATAACTCCAACTTCCAGGAATGCTGTGCCCTCTTCTGGCCTCCATGGGTACCTGCACTTACATACACATACCCTGCCCCCTACAGATGTACATGCACCAATGCACATAAACAAAAAGTGAAATAAACTTATTTAATAATAAATTCATGAAAGTCAAAATCCCAAGGCAAGCGTCCATGCTGTAAGTGCATTGGTTGCAAATCCTCTAGGTATCTGCATGGATTTTTCTGTGCATATACATCTATCCATGATTTCATGGCCAAATCAGATCCATGGCTGCTGGAATCCAAATGCACTTTTCCTTGCTTGCTGAAAATAGTACACTTTTTCTAATAAGGCAATCTTTACCCCCCAAAGTTGAATTAAAATATCTCATCAATTTCTTTCCCATTTGCCCCAGCTTTTGTTGTTCTCCACCCTCTCATATTTTGTGCCTTTAGTCCTTTCGTTCGGCTCCCATGTCATCTCCCCTGGTCTCCTTTATGCTTCTATAGCCTTGCTATCACTTTGTTCGTAAAAGTAAGGCTTCTTATAAAGTCTACTATTTTTGTGGGATCACTGGAGTGAAATTCTCAAGTAGTAGAAAAACTGGCTGAGAATGGGAGTGTTGCTGTAGACCATGGAGCACTCTTATTAAAGGTCTACCAGGACCCATTGCTCATTCACCTTTGAACCTTAACACACATGAGATCCTAAAGAAATCAAGGTTTCCAAAGCAGAGTAGAGCTTCTCCCTTGGTCCAGGCCTATCTTCCACTCAGCCAGAATGCTAGGGTACTTTCAGGTTTTGGCTGCCCCCTGGCCTTTTCATTTTGCATTCTTACTTGTGGGGGGGGATTGTTGCTCTGCTAATATACCCTCAGAAAGTTGATTGTATCAATATTTGACCCACTCCAGTTGGCAAGCTTCCTGACTCTGTCTTTAGCCACAGTGATCATTGGTCCTCTCTCTACTGCCATTGGTTACTGTGTATACATATCACAGCATGCCTTGCTTCTTAGCTGTGGTACTTTTACACAGAGGCTGATGCCCAAGGGACTTAATTTATGACTTACTTCAAGGACTATACCACTCATTAACTTAGTCTTGAGGCTTCTAAGCCCCAAATGTGTGCTTGTTTCATTTACTCCTTCCATTTGCCAAAGATCTCTCTGTTTGCCAAACTCTGGGAGTTCAAGAAGACTTCCTGCCTTCTTGCCCTCCCACCTCATGTACAGCTCACACCTGGGCCTTGAGTATCTGCTCTAGGTAGGTACTCAAGTTCCTACAAAGCAGCCCATGGAAGAGGGATTTGAAGTCAGCTGGACAAGAGAGGTCATCACTGGGGTCATGGCTGGAGGCAGAGGACCTATCCAGGCCCCATGCCTTTTTGTCTAGCAAAGCTCACAAGCTTTCTTCTTATGTTTTGTGTCCAGTCAATGAGAATCTGATAGAGCCCAAATCCCAAAGAGAGGCAGCAATTTCACTCTGCCTTTTGGTCCCTGTGACTTTTGACAAAGCCCCTGGAAAGCCCTTGAGACCCCTTTGCCCTTTGTAAATCGGTGTCCATGTGCTTTCAATAGTAGATTAGCCAGGGCAAAGCCCTTTGAATTCTGACAGAGTTCAGTGTACTCTGTGGCCCCCAGAAGATGAATTCTATATGTAAAGTCGTTATTCTTAGCTTTTGCTTAGGAAAGAAAAGAAAGAATTTATTTTATGTTTTGAGGTTAAATGGGTATGGGACAAATGTATACACAGAGTCCCGTGTGTATATACGTATGTATCGCTATGTGTCAGATGAACTGAGGACTTTTCCACATATGGAAGAATCTCACACAATTATGTTTAACTAGAAATTTCTCTCCTGTAAATAAATGTATTTTCATGTTTACTACATAGAAGAAAAATTAACAACTGTGAATTGGATTTCTAAAAATGTAGTTATAGAATAGCAGGGTTCTATAACTATTTGTTTGAAGAGGAAAGAGAGAGAAGAAGGAGGGGAGGGGGAGGAAGAAGAGGGGAATCGACCCAATCATTTCCAGTTCTCCATGAAGTGTCCTGATGAGAAGAATTGTATGTTGCAGGCTCTTAGTATCACTATTCCTTTTAGCTAGATTGTCCGAAATTTGCCCTGGGGAACAGTTTCCTTTTTATTTGTTTGTTTGTTTTGTGTGTTGTGGATTTGATTTCATGGACCTCAGCTTTTGGCTCCAGATTCAACAGCTCATGAAGAGCTCTTTTCTGGGTGCTGATGTGTATTGGGTAAGATCAGGGTTCAGAGATTTCTGCCAAGGCCACTCAAGGGCCAGAGCTCTCAGTGTGAGCCAGTGATCACCTAATGCATCCATGGAGCTGCATTCTGTAAGCCACTTCCTTCTTTCCTGGAACTTCTTTGGTAACAAGTATAAAAGAATATACTTTGTTTAAAACTCAGCGGATTAAAAAAAAAATAAACATATGAGCTAAGAAGATAGCACAAATACCACCTTTTCATGATCTTCCCAGGGACTATCAGAAATCTTCAAAGCCACAAAAGTATATGTCAAATGGTCCATGTCATTTCTCATTACTGGTAACAAAATGAGGAAGTCTATTTGTTTGCTTACATTTAAGAGCAGAAGCTTTGTAGTGACTCTGTGGGACCACAGTAAAGAGAAAAGTGGGATAAATACTGCAGTGGAAGGGATTTCAGTTCCTCTTTCCACAGATAGCATTGCATGGTCACCCAGCAAAGAGGCAAGCTAGCAGCCACTGGGCTTTGTAGATTATTACCAGAGCTCCTTAATCTGGGTGCGATGTTAATTCCTCCTGTGTAAGCACATGAGGCAAGACCTGATAAACTTTGCAGGGATAGTCTTATTGTGTGGGACCCTCTGGATAGAAAAGGGTTTTCTTGAATCCCTATTTAGGATTCTACTCTTGCACTGTTTGGGGGTAAAGCAAGGCTTTCTCCCTTTACTGGGTTGTTTTAGTTTTACATTGTGTTTGTAGTATTAGGGCTTCATTAAGAGATTTGTTGCCTTGTGTCTTTCTAGTCGGCAGGGCTTTCAGACCCAGCCTGCACTCCCTAGCCTGTCTGTAGGTGGAACTCAGGCTTGGCAACATCAGAGACGGCATTCCCTTTCAACATGCTGCTTTAATCCGGTCACATTTGTCTAAGGGGCAGCATGTCAACTCTCTATTGAAAGGGGGTGGCCAACCTTGAAGTGCTGGGAAACAGGGAAATCCATTTTATATTGCCAAATACCACTGCCTCTCTCTTTTTTTCACCCTTGAACTGATGTAATAAGGATCATGTTTGACTTACACACTCCAGGCACTTGCAGCCCTTCAAAGATAAAGGAACAACAGAGGAAAAGGAGCTGGAGGCATTGTTGAATATATGCTGCACTCTCTCACAAAGTCTGATGAGTATTTAATAAAAAAAAAAAAAGAAAAACAACTTATTCATGAAATAATGGCACTGTACACATTCTGATTCAGGTGTCTATCTACTGATGAGCCGAGGAAACATCAGAAAACTCCCAACACAAATGCTGTACCCAGTTAGAGGTAGTTTAATTTTCATTCTCTAGTTTAATTCACAAAGCACCCATGAAGTATGAGAATAACATGGATTCCATTTTTGTCTGTAAACAACAAGAGAAATGCAAAATCAAAAATCTAGGCAATTTGGTGGCCTACCAGCCAGAGCCATGTTAAAAACACAGATTTGACTGTGTTTAACAAAGCCAAGTGTTAATGACTGATAGATGAAGGAGCAAAAATACAGCCTGTCTGCACTCCCGGCCCTTTTTATGACTATCTGGCACTGGCTTGGTTTTCTAGCAGATGTTGACTTGGTGCTCCCAAACAATATATTGGCCAATGGAGAGCCTTCCAGCAGTTCACTCTTCAGCCCAGAGAACTGGATCTAGTCACCAGAGACTGGCTTCCCAGCATTTCTGTTTTCTTAAAAGAAAATAGGATAAAGTTCTTATATGGTACTAAAGTGTTGAGTGATGTCAAGTTAAAAATGAGGATGGGAGGCTATCACCAAAGTGTCAGTAATGCTTTAAGTGCCTTAGCAAGGATGTCTCCGTGGTATTCTTGCTAGGTCTTTCAGAAATCAGTCCACTTGCCTCTCTCCTGAGAGGTGCTCCACTGTGCCCTTTAAAATGTGGACCACTTCAGTCATCCCCCAGTCAACCAGGGAAGTTCCAGCCTTGACTAGGTAGGGTGAGAAGAATGAGCCTGGAAAGGGTGGGGCTGTTGTGCTAGGAAGGAAAACAAAACATTCTGTGGAGACATGGGCAGTGATTCTCAAGCCCAGACAGCAGCAGCTCTGAGAGCCAGGGAGCATTCTCTCTCAGAAAGCTCCTTTAAAAGAGCAAGACCGAAGCCTGCCAGTGATACTCATTTATAAATATCTGTTTGGCTCCCTAACCTAAGAACTTGTCTGGCAGTCTGAAAGGAGTAAATGTATTGCCCTTCCCCACAGAGGAGTGGAAACTTTCGCTGAATTACTGCTGATACTTTAATGTGAACAAGTCCCATGGCCTGTGAGGACTTTTTTTCTTCCAAGAGCCAGGGGACCAGACCCAGGCTATAGCACCATCCACCAACAGGAATCATCACCAATTGGGGGAGGGGGTCATTGCACAGTCCTGATTACTTCAGAGCTGAGCTAAGCAGAGTCAGCACACACCACGAAGGGAGATCTCAATGTGCTTTCTAGGGTTCTGCTCTGGCAAAGTAAGAAAGGTACATGTTTCCACTTGGCCAGTCTGGAATGTTACTTTGGCTCTCCAGCACCCTGCCAGTGTTCTTCGGTGCTTTGCTTTATCTTCTTTTCTGCTTACCTTCCTATATCCATAAAAAAGCTGCCTGACATCTGTATCTCAGGGTGTAGTAAAACTTAGTGGAGAAACACAGGTAGCTGTGAGTGAGCTCCCTGACCTAAAGAAGGCACTGTTATTTACTGCACACATTTATACCTAAAAACAACCAGTAACATATATGTGAACCTGTCTGAGGCCTTCTTATTCTTTAGGGAACATGTCTGCCAGTGAGTCCTGCAGACGGTAGCCTATAGAAGTCACATATGAGGTCACAACCATACCTGACTCCATCATCTGGGTAGAGACTTGATCCATGGACCACGCACCTATGGACAGAACAGATAAAATAAGTGAATAAGCAGTTTTTAGAGGGAAGATTTGGGCCTTAACATGCAAGAAAATGTCAAGGTTCCCTGGCTTTCTCCAAGCCTATTTCTCTTCACACACTGGCAGTGTCAAGAGGAACTGGCTTTCTGAAACCTGGGCTCAGGGCATGTCTTGAACCCTACACTATAGCCCTGCTTTTGTGACTTGACATTTCAGAGAGGCCATGATTAAATGCAGGAATAAAAGGTCTGGAGATGATTTACATTGACCCCATCCCATACAGTAAGGACTCCTGACCAGGGGTGAGGCTTACTTCCTTCCAGACAGTG
This sequence comes from Sigmodon hispidus, assembly GCA_004025045.1. NCBI lineage: Eukaryota > Metazoa > Chordata > Mammalia > Rodentia > Cricetidae > Sigmodon > Sigmodon hispidus. Next base: position 60,801 of record PVIH01004944.1, on the reverse strand, counting down.
GTACGTTCCCACAAAAGTCATTGAAAGTGGCTCTTTCTTGGTTTCTCTCTCTTTTCTAGGTAAGATAGGTGATAATAAGGCTTTCATTAAGAACTCAGTCCTCCTGTTTTAAGGAGGAAAAAAATCAATCTAATAACTCAAAAAGAACTACAGATGTTTTAGAAAACACTCAGTGATGAGCTTGGGTTTGCCTACCTGCTATACCTAACACTTCAAAATAGTGATCCATTAAAGGCTTATCCTGGGCCATTTATCATGCCAGGCTATCAGGTTCCTTTATGGAGCTTCCTTGATGGGCTAATAAATGCTGCCTCCCTTCCCGACACATACACAACAAGAAACCTTTTGACTGGTCAACAATGACTCTGTTCCTTTGCTTCTAGATCTTGTCATCAACAAACCCACAGTGAGCAACCCATCTAGGGAGGAATTTGTTTTATCTCAGTATTTAGAGAATCCCATTAGAGCCTGGCATCTGGACTGTAAGATTTCCATCCTGGCCTCTTGTCTGTCACATCATCCTCTGGAGCTGTAGACGCATCCTGGGATTGTTTGACAGTTAGGCTTCCCCTAACCTCAGAACTGGCTGTTTTGTGGTCTCTCTTCTCTGGGCTTCAATCCACAGAGCATGTTCCCAGCTTCAAATACTATAGACAAAAGCAAACAGATGACTGATGGACTAGAAGAGCCTCTTCCCATTCAGATATTTTGGCAACTTCAGGCAGAGCAGTTGCTTACAAAGGACGCACCAGGGATCAAACACCAGTCAAAATCCAGAAAAGCCACTGGAAACAGAATTTTCAGAGGAGGAAACAGGCTCAGTCGCATTTGAAAGCTCCAGGCATCTCTAAATGATAGAGCAACAAGTTAGGGATGAAGTGTCCATGTCTCTTTTATAGTTATTTGGGTTTTTTCTCTCTGATCTACATTTCTGTGGGGTAAGGTTACCAAAAAGCTTAATATTTGCACAGAAAGGCAATCAGGGAGCAAATGATGGCTACAAATGTTTGGAAGACATGAAGCTGCCTCTCAGATCAGTTCCTGCATCGTTGCAATTATTTCTCATGTGGACACTACTCTGACCCAAAGGACTTGGTGACAAGGGGTAGTTCGTGTTTATGCTTTGAAGACAAGAAAGAACAGAAATGGCCACTATTTCCCCTTTTATTTTCTTCTAAAACCTTGTTAAACTTTGAAAATGAAGAACTTTTTAAAAATACATAATATTCTCAGTTCATGAGAGGAATTTATCCACATTTCTACCATGTTAAATGTTAGCTTAGTTTATATTGGGCTGTCATATTTCTTTACTTTATCCACTAGCATACAAGACGTCGATCTCAACATCTGGTTTTTAATAACCCTCGACATCTGGGAGCTCCTTTTTATTCCTATGGTGGACGAGGAACAGTAGTGATATTGGCAGTGTATATTTTCAAGCTACAACTCCTGTCTGTTTCAATCATAATTAATTACCAGTCTTTAATATATTTAATCTGCTAAAAGTGATTTGCATTAGACTGCACTTCACTGTTAGGAAAGTCGTGGCAGATTTTGGTGGCATTGGCTTTACTTTTCTTATTTTTTGAAACTGAAACCATATATGAATGGACTTGGAACAAACTCCATGTAAATGTGCTGTTGGGTTTTAAATGCAAAATGAAATAAATTGCTCTGCAAGCAGAGTTATTTGACAGCCATTTAGGAAGCAGTCAGTAGGGGCTGCGGGCTGCATATTACAGAAAACCTCCGATTTTATTTTGTAACTGGCACACTGTAGCATCTTTCCATGCTGGAGTTTTCCTACAGAAGTGACTTTGGGGGTCAAGAACCTTATGATGAAAGTCAGGGCCTCTATTCAGAGAGGAAGAGTATGTTTACACACATACCCACTGAAATTCTGCATTGAGTTTCACAGGTTGCTAGGTCCCCAAAGCTTACTTAATACTGCCCTGGGGTGCCCTGCTGCAAACTTATTCTTTTTATTAACATGAAAAGGAACATCAGGTTTGCTTTCTACAGAGATAGAGAGGAACTTTAGGAGATGTGACAATACTCTTTCCTCAGTCCTGTAGGGATAAAGAAGTGTGTGGGCAGAATGCTGACTAGTAAATAAATATACTCCTCCAAATTGATCACTGTTCTTGCTTTCTGCCAGAACATAGACTAAACTTGATAGATCCATATTGGGTTATCCAGTTCAAACTCTCTTGATTGGCAGTCTCATGAACTCTGAAGTTTTGTGGACCACTAATTCTTTTGGCAATCTTAAGTCTCTGGACCTCTTCTCAAAATAATATTTTCAATTCATAAGAGAAACAAAGGAAAACACACTGTATAGGGCATCAGTTCAGAGAGTATACATCTGAATCCTCAAGTAGATAAAAAATTACCTTGGCTTACTGAAATATATGAAACCATGTCTTAAACTGTGCATAATTCATGGTTGGGGTGGGGTCTGAGGTATTGATATTTCCATATGATTCAGCTCCTATGGTGTCTCACACCTGCAATAGTACAGATCTAAGTCTGGAGAAATATTCCCAGTTACTGTCCTTACTGCTAGGTTTTTGAAAACAAAGAAACAAGGCCTGAAAGCTCTGTTTTTGGTGAGTTGTTAAAAGCACTCTGTCTTCAGATGGTTGTGTGGGGCCAGCATGAAGATCACTCTGTCTTACATGCTTCTTTAGATATGCCCTGTCACAAACAGAATTGTTAACAGACAGGACTTTGCCATAAACCATACACTACCATCTTCAAGACACTAAACTCCCTGCTGACTGGCCATTTTTCTAGAAGAAATTATCCACAGCCATTTTGGAATATTTTCAACCAGAATTCAAACCAAATTAGTTTTTGTTTGTGCACAGATGAACATAATGCTAAACCAAACAACATTCTTTTTCTGTAAGCATTCTGCTGAATTGAAAGTTTATGCTATTCTTTGATTATAAATGTAAAAGCAATCATTTCACATATGTCTACCTTTCTATGTGCTGGGTACCAGGTAGAACAAGACAAATAAGACGGTAGTGTGTCTAAGACTTTGTAAAATAACTAATGTGAGTTATCTCATGCTCAAAAGTTTATTCCACCTAAGTAGAAAGGGTTTTTTTTTTTTAATTCTTCTTCTTTTATTGATACTTTAAGCTTAAGAGAAATTAAGGGTATTTGATTACTATAATTACTTTTCTACTTACTTTAAAGGCTTAATCCACTCCTTAGGCATATGCAATTCAGATTGCATGATCTCCAAAAAAATAATCACCTGTTAATGTAGACTAATTTTAATCTCCTAATCCAATCTTGACAGAGTCACAGCTTAAGTGGGTGGAATGTTTTGTGTGGGGTTGCCATAGCTACAGAACTTGGTTATGCCTTTGACAAACCAGTGATGTGGAACTTAAGTTACCGTGGATTTTTTTCCCTTGCTCTTTAAGATGAAACAGAAAGTTGAGAATCGTGTGCCTTTCAGTGCATGTTGGTGTGACTAACCTTCTCTTCTTTCATTCTGCTGCGCCTCCTCTCTGTGTTCCTCCCACCTCGGGCCTGCTGCAGGATGACGAGGAGGGCATATGGGCATAGCCGGGCCTGTAAACCAAAGTTCCAGTTTTGTTTTGAGGGGTGAGAAACCATCTTTTCTATCATTTTTCTTTAAAAACAAAAAGATTGCATTCTAGTGTTGTGTTGTGTGCGTGCTCACTTGTGCTCGCTGACGTTTGTGATTGTGTCCTGTGTTTGCTACTGTGTCTCATGAGCGCAGAATGGCCGCGTGCTCTGACCATTCCCAAGAACCCCAGTCCATCCTACCTTGCTCTCCCACCCTCCACCCCCTCGACATTGTTGCTCTGCCTTGTTGGGGCTGGGTTTAGCACAATCCAAATGTTTCTATGTCATTTTGGATATGAACTATGCCCTTAGGACTCTCAGACACTCTTGTAAGGCATGATTGTAGACTTGAAAAATTGTCACAATTTTCCAGTCATGGTTTGCAGCAGACTGCTTGCTTAACCAGTTATACCCATTTGGTGTGACTCTCATGTCTTTCTGGTTGTGTCAAATGTTTGGCAAGGAAGAAGGACAATAAAAGTGTGTATCTTCATGGAGCTGAAATTGTCACTTCTAAGAAGCCCTTTGCATGGATTGTGCTGTCCCTTCTGTGGCAGTTCTGAAGAACACATAAGGATCAAATCAAGGCATGATGATGGTGAATGGGTAACTGTAACTCCTGCAGTGAATTAGAATGGATGTGCTGCCATAGGGGGTCTTAGTAGTAGTTTATCTGTAGCTTGGATTAAAACTTGCACATCTAGGAGAGTTTACATTATTAGTTATGTGCATTGCAATTTTGCTTTTTAAAAAGCTAATCTTAGCAGTGAACAATCCTTTTGTTTTATTTTCTGCACTGTAATTGAGTGGGGGTGCATATACAAAGCACATTGTTAGAAATGGAACACTGAACTCTATCTGTTGGGAAATGTTCCTCTCCAATACACCATGAATGTTTGCCATCAACTCCCTGGAGCTGAATATGGTGACATGGAAATGCCATTGAATTTGATGACACCGCACATGACATTTTGGTCAGAACAAAGAATGTGGTAGACTTTGTGCTGGGGTAACTTTTTTCTGGTCACAAAGTATTCCACACGCAGGTCTGTGTTATGGGATAAACACAGTGCTGGGAAATTAACACTGAAATAACTTTTAAGATAACTGGTTGTGTGCATTTTCTCAAATCCTGCCTTCCTAGAGCTTGGCAGTGCAGTCCATGACATTTTACCCCTAAACTGGCATGGTTCACCCTTGGGTGCTGGTTTCCCTACTGTCTTTCACTTCTTTGTTGGAGCAGCTATAATACCCATAACTTTGACACTTGGCTTGGTGGTTCTGGTGGCAGGGAATACAGAGGCACTAGTCTAATTTTCAGGTAGGACATTTGTAGGCATAGTAAATACATTCGGCACTGTGCTAGTAAAGCCTGGTTGAGAGTTCTCATTCCTTCCTCAAGAGTGAATGGAAAGGCAGTGCTGGCGTGAACACTCTAGATGCTGTGGGGATGATGAGGAAAGCGTGTCAGTATGAGGAGGTGGTGACAGCAGGACATCCCCAGCAGTGAGAGTCAGAGACTTAACAGCTTGTCCAGGGAAGAGTTGAAGACACATGGCAGCAGCTGGCACAGGAAAGCCAATAAAAGGTGTGCTTACCTAGAGCAGTATTGAATGAGGACGAGTCTTAAAATTGGAAAACAAACATGGAGCATTTACCACCAAACATGCCAAGGATGTATCAGCAAAAGGTGGAGATGGGCTTAGAAAGGGCTTTCCTGGTTAGGGTTCTTCTGTGAAGCACACCTTTTGCAATAAGCATGTGTTAGGGGACTAAGCAATACTTGTGTATCTTCCTGAATAATGACTTCACAGGATTCTGTTTTCTGTATCCTTCTTAGAATAGAACCAGCTCTAAGATCATAGAAAAAAAACTAGTTTTTGATCAAAACAAATGTAGAGAAGATATTAATTAGGTTCCTGTCCCTGTATTGCTCTGTTAAGTTCCCCAAACACTGCATCCCAGAAAACAACTGTCTTCAGAAAATTAGTGGATATATCATTCTACTTTAATATGCTGCAATAATTTTTATAGGCTTCTGGGGAAAAGTATTATCTTTTGTTAGGACTCCTTTAAACACATGTGCTCAGCTAAACTTGGGCTTTTAAAGATTTTCCTTTAAGAGTTGAAATGATGAGATACTGGGGGAAACTTCTATGTTTGAACAACCATCACATGTTTCTGGTTGTATTACAATCTCCAAGGCCTAAAGAGACATTAAATTTATAACTAAAGATGTATAATAATGGTGCATTAAAAACTAACTGTTTTGAATGTTTTGATTTATAGCCCTTATAAAAGAAACATTACAATATGCTCTTTGCGTAGGCATCAGTTATGCACTCATAACAGCAGAAGAGGGCTTCACTTGAAACTGGAGTCCTGGTGCTGAAATGAATCATAATTTAGGCCAAGTTGTTCTATAATTTATAGCAAATTGGAATTAGCATACAGCCCATCAGCTCCTCCCTCTATCGCCACTTCTGAATGGGAGGCCCAGGCCTGATTTATTTGTCTGCCTGTGATCATCCAAGAGTGGTGTTTTATGAGAGCAAAGTGGACTGGGGAAGTTTGCTTTTCTAAGGAGTTTCAGTGGTCCCTAGAATTAACCTTGTTCCACCTTTAATCCTCATGGTCAAACATAGCTTTGTCTGGGGATGGCCTGTACAGTCCAAGGGCCTGGTACTTTGAAGGACTGGATCCACCTTTTTGGCATCACTGTGAAATGTTTGAGATTGTCTGACAAGGGGAGTCTACATTTTCACTTCACAATGGGTCCCACAAACTTCATAGTAAGGGCAATTTGTACTCAGTATGTATTTCTATACCCTCTGGCTGGTTGTTGCTCTGTGCCCACTACCCCCATCCCACTGGTTCAGCACCCCTGTTTGCTTACATTTGGGATCTACCTGAGGATGCGTTTCCAGCAAGTTGTCCTTGTGGGCATCCCTATGGTGTGTGTTTGCAAACACTGTCCTTGGACTCTTCCCCTCAACATATGCACTTTTGAGTCAAAGTGTGTTCAAGGAGCCTTAATTATATCGTCTTCCGTGTTTCACAAAGTCAGAAAAAGCAGCTGTCCAATTCTGTATTGCTTTTCTTAGGGAAAACCCACTGGTGTAGCAATCTTAGATGTCAACAAATAACTCCTCATCTTCATTGAATGGAGGTTCTTTTGTAGAGTCTCAAGTAATACTTTATCAAGGAGGTAGGACAGGAAAGGACCAAGAAGGGCACCTTTGAGACCTAATGTCACAATTGTTTTGACATTGAGTTGTTTGAGTTCAGTTATTAACTCTTATAACTGAGCAGGCATAGAACATCTTTTTTTTTTTTTTCTTGAATCACCAGAAAGGAATGCCTTCCTATCTTCAGAGCATATTTAAATTTATGACCTGATTGATAAAAATTTAGATGTAACATTAGCAAGTTCTCATGTTGGATCATGATGCTAGTAACTATGTCTTGATCTAAATGAAGAGTTGGAGCTGTGTAACATGGTCAACAGATGAGACATTTAAATATAGGCAGAAGGTTTTACACATGGAAGCAGTGTTGGAAGGGCTGGTAGAACTCTCAGCACATCAGCCCTCAGGAAAGATGGGAGAGCAGAGGGAGGGATGTCCCTGCAAGTGTGCAGTTTATATAGTCCTTTCTTCCCTCTGTATGCAGCATACTTGTGCTCATCCTGGAGCTGGACAAATGGAAAGGCTCGAAGCTTCTTGCTCCTCCTTTTCCTTTGGAGTTTTCTTTCCTGCCTCTCCTACCAAAATATTTCCTAGTGCTTCTGGTTGGCTTAGTTTCCTATGGGTATTGGGGTGATGTAGCTCTGCCTTGTACTGTTGGATATTAAAACATTCATTCATTTAGTTTTATTTATTCATCTATTGGTTAAGTTTTGGCTTATCTTCTAGGAGAACAATGATAAAGTAAATATGGCAATCTCCCTTGAATCTTACCATGTAATAAAATAAAATAGAACATAAATGATTAAACACATTTGGCTAGAAACCAGGAAGATACTGATTGGAAGAGGAACTCACTGAACAAGAATGTTCTGTGTTTCCTGTAAGAAAGTACATTTTCAGCCAAGTCTTGAAAGAGTGAGTGTTAAGGTATACCATGTGTATATATGTGCTTAGGAAGTAGTTACAGGCAGGTGCACAGAGGGCTGGGAGCCGGAAAACCTTCATGGAAACCATATCTCTTGAGTGGAACACAAAACAACACAGAGACAAGGTGAGGAGACAGGAAAAAGCTCAGATAGAAACTCAGACTCTATCCTAAGAAAAAATGAGTTGTCTATTGGGAGATCTTAGGCAGGGCCATGACATAATTCAGTTTTTGTTTTAGATGCAGAACAGCCCTAGATGCTTTGAAAAAGGCTAAATTTTCATGGCAGGAAATCAGAAGTAGTGGTCATTCCATTATTTGTGAGATCTGATGATGCTGACCCAGGGCGGCAGTGCAGATGCAGACATGTGTACACAGTGGAGAAAGGACTAGGAAATGAATCCAGAAGGACTGGATGAGGAGGTCAGATAAAGGATGAAATTGAAAATGCTTCTGTAGGTGTCAAAGTGACAGTGGCTTTTAGAGGGCAGAGGGCTGAACAGGGATTCAGGACTCTTTCTCCAGATGCCCAGTCATCCTGGTACGTGTAGGCTTCTGTCTTAGGCTCTTTCACATTTGCCTATGTATTGGCATGAGAATCGTTAGCCTCCTGCTGCAATGATATGTGAACTGAGTTTAAAATATGGCTTAAGTTCAAGTTTAAGACCATGGCTCCTTCAGAAAAGGAGAGAACTTGATTACCAAAGATTGCAGAGATGTTTCTTTGCAATTCAAAGATGCCTTGTGGCACAGGCTGGCAATCTGAGCTACTTGGGATGCGAAAGCAGGAGGATCACTAGCTCAACATTATCCTGAGCAACTCTGAGAAACTGTTATTCAAAACAAAAATACAAATATGGACTAGGGCACATGACCTTATGCTCTTCCCCAGCACCATACAAAATAATGATAGTGGTAATAATAATAAATAATGGAATGAGAAGGTGTGTGTGGAGAAAGTGTTCTAGAGGGAAAGGAAAGCCCCTGAGGTTGTAGGAGGCCAACAAGTCCCTGGGGAGGGGAGAACAGTGAGAAGATTTCTTGCAGCCCGTCCTGGGATCACCAGATTTCCAACTGTCAAGCCTGACCCATGAGATCGGCTATCTCTGGTAGCTAGCTTCCTGTCATTTACTTAAGAGTTATTGACATTGTCCTGTAGAAGAAGATCTCAACTCTCCTTTCAGAATCCAGAATGAGAAATAACCAGAAGCAATTTTGAGATGTTGCAGAATAGCCAGTGATGATTTCTCTGCTTTCATTTGCAAAATCAATTCCTGAGCAGAATGAGAGGATTTGAAGCTTCGTTTCTGCCCCCATAGCTCCCATCTCTCTTTTAATGGCTCCTATGGAAGCCATTTTTTAAATCTTCTATTCAAGTAGAATAGTAAAGCCACCGTTCAGAGCTAGAGCTTGAACATCCTATCCACAGTCTTTGTAACCCATGTTTTATTGGGTAAAATTTTTTGTTTTAGTAATGGAGACAGGTAGAGAAAAAAAGGTACTTACTGCCCTAAAAGGATTTAGGATTATTCACAATCTTTAAATTTGTGTCATGAACCCTGGAGACTCTGCAGATCCACTGCTGTGGTTAACAGATGTCCATGTGGGTATGGGCATATGCTTCCAAAAGAGCACCTGTGATCCCAGTAGACATTCAGATGTCCAGGAAAGAGTCACTCATCTCTCGGTACTGGTATGATTTCTGAATGTAGCAGGCCTGGGCCTTGATCCAGCACTACTAGGCTAGGCTGGGTGACCTGGGTAGGTATCATAGTGGTCCAGCTCTCTACAGGGTTATTGTAAGGACCAGGTAAGCTGAGCTATGTACAGTGCCTCACCATGCCTTGGGCACTGTGAGTGCTCAGTCCTAGGTAGATTGTCACTGTACCTCTTGCTTCGAGGCCCAAGTAAACATAACTCCATCTGCCAGTTAAGCAGAGTGATTGATTCTGTGGGGTTAGTAAGCTGGGGAGGTAAGACAAAGGCAGGAATCAGGATGGGAAAATCGATACTTGTGAGCAGATAAACCTGAGCTGCCTCTGTGGTCCCCACAACATACCTTCTTCCTGTTATCTTTTATTTTTCTTACTTTCTTCTGCCTTTGATACTTGAGTTTTGCAAAAGAAATTTTTGGTTTGTCCATGCTTTTAACAAAGAGTTTCTTTCAGGTAAAAGAAAAATATAATGAGTAACATGAAAGCCAGTGAATATTTAATGAACAGTTGCCACTCAGTGAGTGGGAAGGGAGCAAAGGGCCGTGATGTCTCAGTCCTGATCTCCCTGCACTCCTGTGTGGTCACTTGGGGCTGAGGTAGGAGATCTTCAGCAGGAGAGAGAAGACAGGGCACTAGTGTTATGACTTTTCTGGAACTCATCAGTGTTACCTGGCATGGTTATACATGTTGGCATAGATATGACAGCATTCTCAGAATCTCAAACCCAGACGATAGAAACAAACAGTGGTCATAAGTGGACTAGACTTGGGAGGCTGCTAGCAGAGCATTGTCGTATTATGTATGCCACATCCTTCTCTGTCAGAGCTGGTCCACAGAGAGCTCTCTGGCCTTCCCTCCTTCCTGTCATTTGTGTCAGAGTATGGTGGTGGTCTGGGCTTATTTAACCTCTTTGTTAATGATCTACAAAGGGTTGAAAAGGGTAAGTGAAGGAAAACCATAGATGACACTAATTTAGGAGTTGTTGGGGATGCTATGCTGTTAGAAAAATCATACAAATAGCCTAAAGAAGGGTGGGAACGTGGATGGGAACAATTCTTAGAGGAATCCAGATACTCACATTTGCAGAAATTAATCAGAGATGCAGATATGAGTAGGTGGGAAATACTGAATTCTAGGAAAAAAAGAAAAACCTCAACACATTGGAAAGTCCAGCCTACAAGTGTGCCATGGATCCATATAGAGAGAGGTACCAGAGTCAGTGAGTGCTTACTGTGTTGGCATGTATCAGACAAAAAGATGTCACCATTTGTGACAATCTTGCCCCGTAACTTTTGCCTTCTGATTCGGACCTCATACAGAGGATCCCAGTTTTCAGAAAGATGAGGCATTTACAGAACACAGGTCCTAGATGAGGGCAGGACGTCATTCTGCCCTGAATGTAAATCTGAGCCCTCCCACAACATCAGCAGTAGACTGTGTGCTCAGTGTGGTACTCTCAGTGACAGTTTTCAGGGTTCCTCTTAAAATGCTTGTTGACTTAAGAAGGTACCAGTTTTTGCCAATCTGTAAAGCCATTCAGGATCCCAGGCCCTCAGTCCAATTGGCACAGAAAAAAGTTATCTTTCCTTCCTGGAATACAGTCAAAAACAGGGGAAAGTGGAAACATCAGAGGATAGTGCAGAGTCAGAAGGTCTGGAAGTACTCCTCAGCTGTTTCCTGGGTGGTAGAAAAACCTGAGAATCTTACTTGGGACATTCGGGTTTTGAACTAGGTTGAGAATGAGCGCTCATCTGCCTGTGTCACACTCCAAAGTGACATATCTATGGGACAAATGGAGCTCATCTTTTGGGGATCCCCATGCCAGGACTGGGTCACATTTAACTCTCCCAGGACTGAAAAAGCTGTCTAGGCAATAAAAACTGTGTACCCACAGGTTTCTGATCCTATGCCTATAGCATTCACAGCAAACTGCACCACCAGTGAGCTGTTGGAGTTCAGTTAGTAAAGAGGCTTAGAACTTCCAGCCATTTGCCAACAACCACCATGTTTTGAAGTCAGGAAAAATGCTAACACATATCGTAAATTCAGCAAAATTGCAAAGAGAGGGCTAAAGCATTTTCCTGGCTGTTGGTTGTTCTCACCACTGGTCCTAAGTAGATAAAGGAAATACTGGAAACAACTTGTTGAGAGAGGGTGGGTTGTATCTCCTTTGCCTGCAGAAACACATGTACGCACTTGCTGGTGGCGATACATTCTCAGGCTTCAAGGAACTGTGCAGGCAGGGTATGCTCTGGTGGATGACAGGCCTTTGTGCTTTGTGTTTCATGGTAGCCAGCAGCTGGCCTCCTTCAGAACCTGCGAAAGTGGCTAGAGCTCCTGGTGCAGACTTCTTAAGGAGACTTTGAATATAAGTCTTAATCTCATTGGGAAATTTTAGGGTGAAAAATGTAATTATATCTGAAATACCAACAACCACCACCGAAAGAATGCCTCCTCTTTGGAAGGCCCTTTGTTGATGTGATTAAAGGCTAAGCTGCTGTGCCCCTGCCTACAAATTATTCAGATTATCTGAAAAGAAATGAAAGACGACACTGGGTGGGGAGGGTGTCACATACCACAACAGATGAGGCTTAACTAAGGCCCACCTGTTTCATAATTAGTCCAACCAGTATTTGTTGAGTTCCTACTAAGTGCAGTTCCACAGAAACTAGGCGAAGTCACTTCTTTTGAATATTTTACTCAAATAATGAATTTTCCTTTCTTCCTCCTTTCCTTCCTTTCTTTGTTTCTTCTTTCTTTGAGACAAGGTCTCATGTACCCCAGAATACCGTTGTAATTACACAGCCAAGGCTAAATTTGACCTTCTGAACCCTCTGTACCTTTCAGGTGCTGAAATGATCAGCAAGCACTACCTTGACTGTACAATAGATAACTTCATTATCTATAGATATAATGATCTGATCATAAGAACTTAAAACCATCCCATTTAGTATCAGGCAACTTCATATTGCATAACCTAACACTATGTTTGTTATGTTTGTTAGGTATCACTTAGCTTGAGTGGTTCCAGCCTCTGACAGAGAGATGTATGATGTGACCTGAACACCAGGACTGGAGGAGGAAGCAGGCAACACATAGAGGAAGCAAAAGGAGACAGGACAGTGATAACAGTGTGGACCATGGGACCGTAGCTAGCGTATAGAGTCTACTGAAGGCCTGTGAGCTCCAGAGCCATGGAACTAGAGTCATAATGATGAACTCCACCTGTCCTGGGTGAAGGACATCTTCCATCCAAGGCTGTCCTTGTCCACACAAGTATGGACTGATTCATCTTCTGTCACATCATATAAGCCTTCTCTCCCCCTGAGCTGAGGTCAATCAAAGCTTATAAGAAAATGGGGAAGTCTGACTGAAACTTAGATCATTTATCATCCAGCTTCCTGCCTTGTCTTTATTACCATGTGACCACTGGGAGCTATCATAGAGGTGATGTTCTACAGAAACAAACTTTAAACCTCATGCAAAGTCTGTCCCAAAATAGTTTAATTTCTGAGAGTCATCTGAGATGCTGGGTGCATCAGCTAACTTCTGTGAATCAGTTGAATTGTGGTTAGAAAATAAAATAATGAGATATATGTATACATGTAAGTAATTATGTATCATGTATTTATATAGTGTGTACTAAATAGCCTGTTATGCATTTCATCTGACTGTCTTAGTTAGGATTTCTATTGCTATGAAGAGACACTATGACCAGAGCAACTCTTTTAAAAGAAAACGTTTAACTGGGGCTGGCTTACAGTTTTAGAGGCTTAATCTATTATCATTATGGCCAAAAGCAATGAGGCATGCAGGCAGACATAGTGCTGGAGAGGTAGCTGAGAGTTGTACATCTTTATCTGCAAACAATAGGAAATGAACTGTGTCCCACACTGGATGTAGCTTTAGCATACAAGACTTCAAAGTCTGCCCCACAGTGACAGGCTTCTTCCAACAAGGCCACACCTCCTCCAGCAAGGCCACACCTCCTCCAGGAGGCCACACCTTCTCCACCAAGGCCACACCTCCTCCAGGAAGCCACACCTTCTCCAGCAAGGCCACACCTCCTCCAGCAAGGCCACACCTCTAATAGTGCCACTCTATAGGCTAAGCATTCAAACACATGTGTCTCTGGTGGCCAAGCCTATTCAAACCACCATACTGACAAAAGCCTATGCCAAGTTATTAAAATGCCTCTAGTTGTGGAAAGGATTGTGAGACATAAAGGAAGATGCTGGTTAACATATAATAGGAAAAACAGTAGAACTGAATGAAGACTTTAGAAAGCCTTCAGTGACCTTAGGCCCAACTATTTTAGAACTGGTTTGGCTTAATTAAAAGAAGAGGAGGAGGAGAAGGAGGAAGAGCAAAGAAAAGCAGGAAGTTGAAGTTAATATTCATTACTAAGGCTGTTTAGTGAATTAAATCCTTTAAACCATGTAAAATGGCTAGTGTGTTATAAAAGCAACATGCTTGCTGCATTGATAAATGAAAACTTTTAAAAAATATGATGATAGCTGCTGAATCCCTTGAAGGATTTTATGAGGGCCATGTAAATTATTTATCATGTTTGCTTTCTGTTAAAACGAGAGTTTTCCTAATGCTGGGCCAACCCTGCTATGTATGTACAAACACGTTAAGTGCCAGGATTGACCATTCTTAATTCTGAGATTCCCATTTTTAATTCTAAAGTTTCCAGTCTTATTGTGAGAGTCCCTGCCCTTGCTAAAATGACCAACTCACACCAAGCAAACACTTCTGAAGCCCCTCAGTCTAGTGCTGACCTCCACTGTGGTTTAGCATTTTGCCATGTATTGCCTTGTTACCCCTAACAAACTCATGAGACAGGCCCTTGTAGCAGTTCTATTTTCAAAATAACTAGACCCTGGAGAGTTCAGGAAGGTAGCCCCCAGGAAGCTTCAGACAGGGAACAATAGAGCTTGTTTTTGTGAATGGGCAGTTGGCTCCTGGAATGCCGTATTCCAGGTTTCTCAACTTTTGTGCTACTAAAAATCCAGACTAGACACCTCTTAGTCTTACATACAGTGTATTATGGGATACTTAAGAGCATCCTTGAGCCTCCAGCTACTAGATCTTAGTAGCATTCCTGTCCCTCAGCAAAACAACCAAAACTGATTTCAAAGATGACTGAATATCCCCTTGTAGGCAGTCACCCCTAGTCATGAATCCCATATCTATGTGTAGAAGCATGGCCTTGAAGAATTCTTAGGTTTATTAAGACCAGTACTGAACTTTGCCCCACAGGCTGAAACCACCTCAAAAACTTTACAGGAGGAAGAACAAAGAGCTTTCTGAACACATCAGAATAGAATGAGTGTACACACTGGGCATGGGGGTGGATGGAGTCAGAGTGTATTTTGGGGTGTAGGAACAAAGAGGGGGGTGATATTTTTTCCACACAAGTACAGCAATTCCCAGTGCCTGCTCCATACAGTGACTGAGGTGTTCCTACAAATCACAGGCCTGATTGAAACCCTATGCCACCACTAAATGCTCTCAGTGCCTGGGCCACGTATTCAATCTAAATGCCTGTTTGTTTGTTTGTTTGTTTTGTTTTGTTTTCCTACAATGTATAAGCACATGTTCTTTTCTGCCTTCCTGTGGTCCTGGAAGTTCCTGAAATCACTATCTGATACATTATAGCAAGTATCCTATAGACTTTTGTCACTTGCCCTGTTCACTGGTCCTTAAGCCGAGGTACTTACTAAGTGGCTATGAAAACTGGATCTGGCCTCAGGCTGCCCCAGTATAAACCCAATGTGGACGAGTGTTTTCTGTGCCATCCTGACAGAGCAGCTCAGCCTGTAATAGCCTCCAGCATCCATGCCTTCATCCTCAGGCCCTATCTCTCAGAGTTAATCTTTTTGAGTCCTGAGGTGATCCTAAAATCTCTGCCCAGTAAGGAGCAATAGGAGACCTTGCTAGACCATTACTTCTCCATTTCTACCAGGATGATATTTCCTCTTAGCATCTGTCCTTCCCATGGTTGCCACAGGAAAGTTCCAGAAACTGGGATCAAGATGCTGGCAGAGTGGTGAACCAGTGCTGAGATGGTGTCTCCATTCTGTGCCTGTAGTTTCTGGTGGCTTGTGGGCTTGTAGTCCATCATCCTGGACTCTGTCTTCATCTTCCCATGGAATCCTTCCTGTCCCAGCTCTACATCTTCACCTCTCTCCAGAAACACTTCTTATTCACCGAAAAAGAATGTGGCTGTAAAGTCACCTTGAAACTCTCCAACCTCTGCCTAGGTGGATTGTTATTATCCTCAGTCTTTATAGAGAATAAAGTGGGATGATGCTGGCCGGATAGGGATTTGGCATCTGCTAACAGGACCACAGTTCTCCATCTAGGCTTGTCTCTCTCCATCAAACAGGGACCTGCTGCTAAAGTTTTCAAAAGATCCCTGTGTTGTGAGATTTGAGCAAACTTGATCTTCCAGGTTTAACTTAAATATTGTTTCCATTTTGAAGCCTGTCATGTGGGTCCACCACAAAGCGCATTTGCTTCCCACACCCCCAAGCCCTGGGTGGAGGTATGTATGCAGTAACAGAAAACCAGCTAGAAAAAGGGAGCTTGAAATGGATCCTGGGCTCTGGGCCTATGCAGAGACAAAGCAGGATGTAAGTAAAACCATTACTTCTCCGTCCTGATCAAAGGCAAGATGGTGGCCCCGCCCTCTTCCCCACCACCCAGAAAGCAATTAACACAGCCTGGTGGTTCCTTGGTAGTGATGAGGATTCTTAGCTCAGAACCAATTCTGACTCATGGAAGTTGAAGGCAAGAGTTCCTTGTGTGCCCTGGTTGAGAAAAATGCAGGTTTACATATAAAATGTGTTGTGAAGCTCTGCTGGGGCACCAACAGAACATGCTGACAGGTGATGCTTTTCATCTGCCTTTGGTGACAAGTAAGATCAAAATTTAGCAGCTGAGCCTAAAAGGTTAAAATTATGGGAATCAAGTGGACTCAAAAAGATTTTATGACCACTCCTAATCCTGTTAAATGTAGATTCTGATTCCTCTATGGGGAGGGGGTGCTAGGTGGAGCCTGGTGGTCTGTGTTTCTGACAAACTCCCAGGTAGAGTTGCCAGATTTAAAGGGAGAGCTAAGGAGGAGGGGAGGGTGGGAAGGCTGTGGGCCAGTTAGATCTGTGTGTCCTGGGCATTTCTGGTGACTCTGCTCCCAAGTGACAGTCTGCTACTCTCATAAGGCCCACACTTTGAATGGCATGGGTGTATGTTAGAAAAACATGAAAGTCTGTGAAAAGGCAAAGCCACGCTAGTAGATGAGCATCTGGTACAATTTAAAAAGCAGCTCATGGTTTGCAGGATAGTCACTCTGCAAAGTTTAACAGGCTACAGACAGAAACAAAGCACTTGCAGCTAAGAGTGAACCTTTCTCTTCAAAAACAGGTTCCTGGTTTTCTTAGAGTTAAAATCATGGGGGTCAGTGAGGGTATTTCTGTTTCCTTTATTCACTTAGCCACACATAGGATTGGTAAATCTACAGTGAAACTTATGCCTACAAAAGTAAGAATCATTAAAGAATTCAAAATAATACTTAAATACTAAGAGCATTTTACTGTGGTCTGCCCCTTGTTCTGCCTCTACAATGATGAGGCCACCAGAGCCTTCTTGCAACCACACACACACACACACACACACACACACACACACACACACACACACACAGGTAATCTTCAAGAACTGGTAGGGGATTCATTTAAACTGACATTTGACATTCAAAGCCAAGCCTCCTCGCCTTTGAAGAGGAAGAAATATTCCAGCTCCTTTGAGGATATGAGGCCACCAGAACAGGCACTTGCAGATGGCCTGAAGGCTAATGCAGGAAGGGAGCATAGCCTAAACTTACCCCAGTTCTTGAATTCCCCTGCCAAAGGGGTAGCCATTGCAGAGAGTCTGAGCCCTTCGCCATGTGCAGAATAAGAGGCAGATCTCAGGGGACTACACATGGTTAAGATCTGCTTTTTAAGATCCTTTGTAGGATCTGGCTTTGCAGAGCCCTCTTTGTTTTGTTCTATTTTAAAATACAGCAAGGTTGCCTACATTCCAAGTCTTCCTTGCCTGCCTTCTATAATGAAAAGCATTTCCTTCCTGCTCATCCACAGTAGAGACTGGTTAAATCTTGTGCATACTGGGCTGAGCCATGATTTTTTTAGCAGACTTGATTTAATTGAGGAGGGGGTCACACTTTCTCATTTTGAACAGGACCACTTGCTTTGTCCTTTCAGAATGTGCTGGGCATCTAGGTGAGTCTAAAGGGCAGCCTCACCCCCACCCCATCTCACCCCCACCTCACCCCACACACCCCAGCCTCTCTGGTCAGAACGCAGCTCCAGGGATGCCTACAGTGATGGTATGTTATTCTTCAGCAGCAACAGGCCCCTGGTAATCTTTATAGTTGCCTTTTGTGTGCATCTGCAATGTGTGTACATTCATGCACTGGATGTAGTATGCACCACATTGTATCATGGATGTTCCTGGTGATGTGCATACTTCTTCTCATAGTTTCTCTGAGTAAACCTTAGAGCACTTGGGTTCACCTCATTGTTTTTATAAGGACAAAAAATACCTTTAAAATGTTTCCAACCAAGTCAACTCCAGAAATGACAAAACCCAAACATTGTGTGTTGCATTGACATGGATTTTGATTCAACTCTTTTTTTAAAGATTTATTTATTTATTATGCATATAATGTTTGGCATGCATGTATGCCTGCATACCAGAAGGGGACACCAGATCTCATTATAAATGGTTGTGGTTGCTGGGAATTGAACTCAGGACCTCTGGAAAAGCAGCCAGTTCTCTTAACCTCTGAGCCATGTCTCCAGGCCTTGATTCAATTCTTTTTTTTTTTAAACTTTATTATTTATTTACTTATTTGCCTTGGTGTTTGCCTGGAACTGAAACTACAGACAGTTGTTAGCTGCCATGTGGGTGCTGGGAATCGAACCTGGGTCCTCTGGAAGAACAGAGGGTGCTCTTAACCACTGAGCCATCTCTCCAGCCCCCCTTGATTCAATTCTTAAATGCAATGTGTATGGCACAATCTGCCCTACAACTTCTGTCTTTTAGTTATTTGGTCAAAATTCACTCATGCATGGTGTGCAAGGACTTTGCAGATAGAATGAAAGTTCTATTTTAGTATATCACTTAAGAATTAAGGAATCAGTGTGTTTTTAAAATAGAGTTTCCTAGATTGTTTAAGTAGATATTAACCTTGAAAACGGAAGAGGAGGTTGAAGCAGGGGGAATATACTCAGTGGGAGAGCACATGCTGTACATTACTAAAGCCTGGTTTTGATCCATAGCACTGAAGGAGAAAAGAAAATAGAAGGACAGAGAAGAGAGGTATAGAAGAAAAGGAGTTTTGAGAATTCCAAGCAAAGATGAGGAAGAAGCCCTAAGCCAGAAACTGTGGGGTCGGTCTCTAGAGGCTGAGAATGGCTGCGAGCCAACCCCCAGTCCCCAAAAGTCTTGCAAAAACTTGGAGCAGAATACTATCAGTGAACTGAAAGAGATGGAAAGGAGATTCAGTCTCTGAGTTCTAGAAAAGATAACAGTCCAACTGATAGCTTGTCTTTGGCCTTGTGATACTCAGAACAGACAAATAGCTGAGCCACACTATGCCGATTTCTGTCCTGCAGAACTTGGGAGTAGGTGGTACGTGGTGAGGTGGCAATGATAGGCTCCTGAATATGTGGTGATGTTTATGACAGCAACAGCAGAGTAGTCCACAAGGTTGGGCTAGCATCTTAGTATTGGGCAGGACAGAAATAGGTTAGGCTGCCACATTTCCCCTCCTCTAGCAACTGAAGCAGGAGAAGCCAGTGTTGTGCTGTTACACTGAAGTGTGTCCAACATGGAAGGGGTTGGAGGGGGTGTTTTCTGCACCTTACTCTTAACAGTAGCCCTACAAGAACTAATGCTTTTGTTATTATTATTAACAAGTAAGATTATGAGGTTCAAAGATGTGAGTTCCTTGGGCCAAGGGCAAGCAACAGAACTACAGCTCAGCTTGCATCTGTGGGACTATAGGATGTAGAACTCAGAACTTCAGACATACGTACAGTGCACCACTCCAGTAAATACGCAACTGTCTTCCCATATGTTAAACAATTGCAAACATTTGCCACCAAGACTGCCTTTCATCACAAAGCGTTTGGCCTTGTTTTAAATGCCTTGGAACATTATACCATCAGATTCTGCATGAGGAGGGGAAAGATCATTTAGATGGTCAAAGAAACAGGAGACTCACAGCTTTCTTCCCCAGGCTCTTCAAGTTGAAAATGGTGCATGGTCACTTTTCCACTCAATTCCTTGAGAGGAAGTGTTCCTTCAGCTCAAGATTTTGTCAAACACTGTGCCTTCCTCATACCAACTGCTCAGTTCTAGGGAAAGCTGTCATGGAGACATGTTTATACCTTGGACATAGTATCGGGAGCCAAACGGAATGTCAAGTGAAATAATTGCCCAGCATTACTGACATTTTAACTTAGGAGGGAGAGCTTTGCTGTGCTGATGCAACCTTGGTTGCCCTCATTAGAATATGATCTTAGATTCAGCCAGGGAATGTCTAATCATGTGATATGAACCTCCTTGTCCTCATTCATTCATCCATTTGAATATGTAAAACATATGAACTGGGATTTTGTTCTGGGTCTGAGTTTGCCCTGGAAGCTGAGTATGCAGTGACAAACAAAATGAGTTCTTATCTGGAGAGCTTCCAAGCTAGCAAAGGATGGCTAGAAAAGCAAACAGCTGCAGATCAGTGCTGAAGGGCATCTGGATGCCAGAGTTAGACCCTTGTGCTAAGAGGTAAAAGGAAAATAGGTGTTGGCCAGGCACGTAGAAGGTAAGAAAGAATGTCATGGTATATATGGAAGATATGTGTGTTTGTATATATGTATATGTGTATTTGACATATGTGAAAGCATATAGATGTCCATGAACATATCTAGGCACTAGAAGGCCAAAAGACAGAATGGACAAAGCCAAAGAAAACAAACAACTTATAAAGGCTCCAAGCTAGACTCCTGTTAGCATCAGAAATAACAAAACACCAGGCACATAATGTGTGTATTGTGTTGACATGGATTCTGATTCCATTTTTAATGCACTGAATAAGGGCAACAGCCAGAATTCTAAAGATGTGGCCAGTTCCTTTGAGTATTAATAGCAGAAAATGTTCTACTCTTTAGAGAAGAATGAGTTTCCATGTAAGGGACTGTGCAAAGAGACACAGAGCAGTGACAAGCCATTGCTTGAGAACAAGTCATCTAGCAGTGAGAATCAGGGTTAATGGGATGTGCCAGCAGAGGTAGCAGAGTGATGGTGTCTAAAGGCTACACCATGTTAGTACCAGGAAAGACAGAAGAAGTGCAAGCAGGGAGCTGACGAAGGACCAGTGAGGTTTCTTGTGAAGTAGAAGGAAAAGAGAGTCCAGGGCATCCACCAAATAACAGGTCTTTGTTCTGGGGCACAGGGCAACTCTGTAGTTGGTGTCACGGATTTAGAGTACATTCCTCCTCTAGATTGTTTTGAATATGATGACAGGAGAACAAAGACTTGCAAGAAAACAAAGCCTACATCCTCACAGAGACAAGAAAAGATATAGTTCCCAGTGCTCTGTGTTTTTCACACACTTGTTTTCTTTGGAGAAGGCTACTTACCTATAGAGGGTGTGAGCACAAGGTATTCTGTGAGCCCGGAAGGAAGGCTCAGAACAGCTGTGATCTGTCTGTTCTCTGGGACCAGAGGCATGATGATGTCTTGGCAGATGTCATGACTCTTGGCTTGACATGTCACAGCAGGGCTGCCAGTCATCTCGAGTCAGCAGGTTAGGGAGGTGGTGGCCCTTGCTTGGTTGTACACCAGCATACATAGCTAAGCTTCATCACATGCTGACAGGTGAGGGCTACACAGATAGTCCCCACCTTCTTGTGACTTAGTGAGGGAGTGGAGGGGCTCAATAGTCTGTGGTCCAAATGCATTCAATGTGTAATAGTGAGATACAGCTGGCCTCTGCTTTGGCATTTGACCTGCCCATTGGATTTTTTCTCTCTCTTCTCTTTAATAGCAGATGGAGTTTCTTTAAGAGGTGCTGGTTGACCTCTGTAATTCTGGAGCCAGTTCTGCATTGGTGGCTCAAGTCTGCTTCCTCTGAGAAAGATATTCATATTGGGGCCACTATGCTTAGATCAAGATTGAGCACATGTTATAGCTCGACCACTGAGTCTTAATTCTTCACCATCCTTTGGAATTGGAAGACAAGATGAGAAAACGTGGATTGTCCCTGGCTGCTGGGCCACAGTGGGAAGAGAACTCTGCCTGGCAGTAAAAAAAAAGGAAGAAGGAAGCAGGTCAGGGCAATTAGAGGTGGACAGAGATTCCAAGAGACATCATCTGAGACCCTGAATTCTTCTCTTAGTATTTTAATCTTTTTTAATTTATTTAAAAAAAATTCCATACCCACCACTGCTCCCACTCCCTCCCCTCCTGCCAGTCCTTCCCCAACCTACCTCCACCCTCTCCCCCAGTTTATTCCCTAGGGAGGAAAAGAACTCCCAAGGTGAGTCAATTCAAGACCCTAAATTCTTACATAGCACAGCTCAATCTACTTCTCAATGATTTAGCTACAGAAGCCAATTTACCTTTTTGCCATTCCCTAGCCTAGGTCTAGAAGGGTAGAATTGCATCCATTACTGAGTCCTGGTTCAATCAGCTTATCAAGTATTTGCTGAAATGTGTGGTGGGAGATATACCTCAGAACAACAAAGGAAATGCAAGGTGTGCTGTAGTCACAGCAATAATGATGATAAATATGATTCCATGTAAGGGGCATTTCCCTCACCTTGATATTCCTTGGCCCTTTACACACATTATCTCCTTTGACTCTTTGAACAAATCCTTGTATTAAAGTAACTATCTACCTTTTGCAGAGAAAGAAACTTTGACCTAGAGATTTAATCAAGTAAATAATAAAAAAGATAGAGATTAATAATAACAGTGATAGAAGTAGATTGTACGTATGATGTACAGTGTGTTTGCAAAGATCCTTACCAATTTGCTGTCTTGCCTCCCTCTCTCAGGTAAGTCATACTTTGTTCTGGAAAGACAGATAGGAAATACTTTGTATTTTAGGACAGATGGGATTCACACACATGCACACACACACACAACACACACACACACACACATGCACGCATGCATGCACACACTAAGGACATGAAAATAAGACAAGACTACACAGCCATCAGAAGAAAGCTGGATGGTGGAGCAGAGTAGGACTGAATGACAGGGGGAGTGCCCTGGATATACATACAAGAAAGAAAGGAATTACCATCCTACTAGGAGAGTAAAGAGGAAGAGGCAGAGAGGATTGTGGGACATATGCATGTTAGCATTGTTGCATAGTATTTCCCAACAACCAGACCATCCCTGCTGGGTGATGAGTGAGGAAGTGGAGGCACAGAACACAATTTATACTTCCCATGAGAGCTAACATTCCAGTGTGAGTTTGTGCAATGGGTCCCATAGTCCAGTGCTCTCAAATGGCTACTTTGTCCAACACCTTTGGACCATGCCACACTTCTTCTCATCACAGACTGTCCACTTGTGCTCTTAAGCCATGTTTAACCCTTCGCTTGTGTAGGGAGAGGACTGTACTTGCTGTGCATACTCTCCCATTTTCGCATGGCCCAGAGCCATTGTAAATGAAACTGGTTTTCAGTCTCCCCATGTTTCCCTTCAAGTTCCCACAAGGAAAGACTGGGTGGCTCCAAAGCTGTCAAGTGCTTGCACCCATCCACATATCTGTTACAGTTTCCACTTGAAATAATCTCAGCGACCCCTGGTTTTCAAAGTTACCTGATGATGTCTAATCGCTTTGGAAGCTGCCCTTTTGGAGATGGATTTCCCCTTTGTTTTTTCCTAAGTCCAGCCTTAGGAAAGACTGAAGGCCAGGCCTAGGCGAAGATGTCAGAATGTCTAGTTACATTTATCTATTTCCCCAAGAGCATCGATAAAAGAGCTAAGGCACATCACATGCAGAAAGAATGAGCTGTATGCTCGAGTTAGAGGAACTTGAATTAGAGTCATGTTTACTTGGTTTGAACACATTTTTCAGCTTTTTAAAGCTGAGGTTTGTCATGTAAAGCATGAGCATAATAGTAGACACTACCTTGTAGAATAGAGAAGGAAAAGGCTTATCTGGTCATAAACTTCCTAGGCCACGCCCATCCCTCTGCTGAGGTTGATTTCTGTGTGATGTCTAGGTCTTGTTCTGTGTAGCTCCTTGGGCCCGCAGCAAAGAGGAATCTTGCAGAAGAAGATCACATGGTGTCCTAGCTAGAGTGGCTTGCCCGGGTAGCCTCAGGAGTCCAGCAAAAATGCCAGTTGAGAGAAGTGGCCCAGGGGGATAGGGTCACCTTTGTGGACTGGCTAAAGAAGCCTTTAAGAATCTCCAGCCACATGTGCCATAAGGAAATACTGGCCCAGCACAACTATAACTGCATTCTCTTTCTTTTCTTCGATAAAAGCCAGAAAATTATATTTGCTAAATCTTACATTTTTTTGTAAAAGTACGCTGATTTGTATAATGTCAAACACTGTGCAGGCCCATGTGCCTATATGCCAGGAACTTTAATGTGCAGTCTTCATTTTAAAAGAACTGTGGTAGGAAGTGTCTGAGCTGGGCCTGGATAGGAGATCCTATGACAAGGATGTGGCACAATGAGTTGGCAGTGGAGAAGGATGGGCGAGGAAGCATCAAGAGGGCAGTGAGGAACAGTCCAGGAAGGAGAAGGCAAGCAGAGGGGGCATTGTCAAATCATAACGGTAGGCAGCTAATTCCTACAGACATGCCTGTGGTGAAGTTCAGGGGACTCGTGACATGATAGCCTGAACATCATCCATAAGGAGAGTGAGGGGCTGGGATGCTTACTGTCTCTTCTTACTCCTGTCAATCACTTGCTGAGCTCTGTTTTTGGAGGAGAGGGAGGCCAGGAGAAGGGCACCCTCAGCGTCAGGAGAAAGGGAAGCAAAACTAGCCCTTCATTATCACTTGCCAGAATCTCTGCACCCTGGCAGAAAAGGCACATGGCAAAGGTCCTCACCCTGGCTTCAATCTGAACCATCAGATGAGGCTTCCAACATATGTCTCTGGTCTTCTATCTGTGCCAAAGCAGGAGCTAGAGCAGAAAGATCTGGGAGCTCCTGGCAGGAATGCCCACGGCTGGGCTTGCCTCTCCAAGCTCTGCCTGTCAATTACAGGAAGCTCTGTTCCATTCCATTGGCCCTCATTATCTTCCATCAGGGTCTCTGGGGACAGCCCTGCATCCGTTTTCTGCAGAGTGCTTCAAATTGTTTTATGTCTTCCTAGCTGCCAAGTACAATGTCATAAGCAATAAATAAATAAAATGTTGGCCTGTATGGAAAGCATATTTTGTCCAGATGCGTCCTTGAAACTTCAGCCTGAAACATGAAAGTCAGATTAGAAACTGCACTCTTAGAATTTGGGGAAAGTAGGCTCACCGGAAGAACAATTTGATGGCAGGTGCTACCACCCGGCACCCAGTCCGTGTCCTGTTCATGTCCTGAGACACAGAGTTCGTTTGTTTGTGCTGAGTGTGGGTGGCCTAGCTGGAAGACCTGGTTCAAAAGGAGAGTAAAGGTGTGGGCATTGCTTAACTGAGGCCCAAGACCTGTGAGCCCCTTGGCCATCTTCTGACCAACCGAGTGCAATAAGCCTTCCCTGCCAACAGTGCTCAGTTCAGCAGCTTTTTCTATGGCACAAGTTATTCTCAACTGCCTTGACTTTCCTGGATATAAAAGGCAAGAGCACTGGGATATGTAACTAGGAATGAGAATCTCTCAAAACCAGGAAGAAAGGTAGTCAGCCCTAAGATCATGTGGACACTCTAAGACAGAAGTGAGTCAGCAGGCTGGAGAGCCAGGAGAGGAAATGTAGCCTGGACAGGAATCATGCAGCACTCACCACAGGTGACTGGATCTGCCTGTACCAGCTGGCTAAAAATACTTTATACTGCTCTCTTTGTTGCTTTTTAAATGACAAGCTTATAAAGAGTTGGGTAGACTAGAGATGAATGAATATAAAAGTGGAAGATTTCCAAGACACACACACAGAGGTACATGCTTACACATACTTTATTTTTATAAGATTTAAGCTGTGCTACAAAATTAATTATAAGTGTCTCTCTTGAACTTTTATAACACGGATATCTTTTCATGTAAGTACAACCTTGGCCATTGTTTGAGGTGCCATTTGGATAGATTACAGTAATCCCTTGACAATTTTCGGGTGGTTTTGAAGGTCACTCCCCCAAATGCCAGCCTATTGTCAGTGGTACAAAAGGTCAGCAGCACACCCCATCAGTGTTATGCTAGTAGACATCATCCTCTATCATCCACCTGAGGAGGAGTCCAATAGAATTAAGTTATGTAGGAATTTGAGAGCAGCATTGAAGAATTGATGATTTTGGTATGAAATATATAGAGTATGTACAATATAATATAAAAATAGTAAATCAAAGGAAAACTAAAGATAGTACTTTCATAACTGATTAATTTTCCTAAAGGAATTTCTTCACCCAGGGCCAGGACTTCTTTATAAACAAATACGTATCTGCATGCATGAGTATGTGTGTGCATCAATCTGCTTGCCTGATTGTCTGTCTGTCTGTCTGTCCTGACTCTAGATGGTGAAGAGTAAGCCATAGTATCAGGTTCCAATTCTGACACTTTCCAGGATATGACTTTTGACAATATGCTTAACTCTTTCTGTCCCTCTTATTTTTCATTTCTTGGCAACTGCTCACTTGAAAGAGGACCAGAGGAAGAAATACCCCAGAAGCCTTCCTCCCAGACACTGTCTCCAGACTGGGAGTAGAGAGCCAAAGCAGGCCAAAGGGGGCATGTTTTCGCTTTTTTTTATTTGTTTGTTTTAAGATTTATTTATTATGTATACTGTATACAGAAGAGGGTTCCAGATGTCATCATAGATGGTTGTGAGCCACCATGTGGTTGCTGGGAATTGAACTCAGAACCTCAGAAGAACAGCCAGTGCTCTTAACCTCTGAGCCATCTCTCCAGCCCCCAGAGAAGGACATGTTTGCCAGCAAGAAGCACATCTCATCAGATACATGTATAGCCAGGTCCTGGTCCAGAAGGCACACACACCTTTGCAGATTCTAGTTATCTTCTCCAGCCAGGTAGTAAGGAAAATACTGGGAAACAAAACAGATGGAAGATAATTTTTACAATCAATAGTCAGCTGAAATTGTTTCAAAATATCTTAGAGGTTGTCACAAACCATCAGCTGAACCAAAACCAGAACCTGATTTTCAGTTGTGGATGATAAATAAACACAGGCCACTGCCCTTCATGGATGTGGCTATTTTTTTTAACCCATGCAGATGTATCCTATTTACATTGAAGCTGTCATACAACTTCGTGAAAGCCCACAGGATCTGAAAGAGGCTGGGCCTCCTGCTCTGGGGTATTCACAGGAGAGGGAATATCCAGTCTCTTCCATAGAACTGTGGCATTTTGGTCCCGGGGTGGGGGATATGTAAAGATCTGAGCTCTTCCTGGGCAGCAGCAGAGCCTGCTGACCAAGCAGGTTTTGAGCTAATGCACAGGAGCAGGTATGATGAGATGGCAGACGGCTGGCACCGCTATAATTTTGACATTTTTGCAGTCTGTGGAAAGTCTTGAATTTTAAACGGATATGAAAATCCCCTCATTTGGTACAAGCTTGTGCATGGCAGATTGAGTCTGAATTGAAACGCCAATTAGAGAGTACTGACTGTTCTCCCTTTTCCCTGAGTGTGAGGTTTCCTGGGCAAAATACTTGTTTGGCTATAATTTTCAGATTCACCCCTCACCGGCCCACACCTATGGACTAGAGGGAGGATATGGAGCTCTGAGCCTCAGACTGGAAACAGGAGAGGGGTACTTCAAGTTCATTCCACCCAGGGTGTGGACAGGTGAGATGATCTGCTCAGGGTCCCCTAGCTGACACTAGAGACTGGAACCCAGAGTTCAAGGCCTCCACCAGGATGATTTCTGCTAGACTTTGTCCTTTTTGCATGATCTGTCTCTGAGATGATGCACGTGGAGAAGAAAATATCAGTAATTTAAATGCACTTTAAATACCCTTATGGCTAGTCCCTCCTAGATGGTAAGACATCCTTAATGGCATGGGGCAAAGATACTTTAGTTCCAGGAGAGCAGTCTGGGTTCTGATCCCCATAAAAGACCTGTGGAGTTCCTCAGAGGCCCAGGATGCACAGAATACAAGCATAGTCCTTCCCTTCATAGTAGCAAGGATAGAATGCACACAGTGTCCTCTGAGGGTCAGGACAGGCATGTGGCGCAAGGCTGGATGAGGGGGTGCTAGAGCATGGTTCTTCATTCTACCTGGGTGGGTTCTAGCACACTATCTGCCATGGGCCTGGAAGAGGCAAGCTCTTGTCCCTTCACAGAAATCAATTGGAATTTGCTAAGCACTTGTTTTATGTCAAGTCTTTGTACCAGGTAAATAAGCAGTAAATACAGAGCAGTAGACAACATTCTGTCCTCAGGAAAAATCAGAATCAGACACTAATGGATAAAAGAACAATTTTGACCATTTTAAATAGTGGTAAATACAAAGGGGTTAGGGGGTGAAAGGTCCAAGAATAAGGGTATTCTCTTAGATAAAATCTCCCTAAAGTCTGATGTGAGAGGTCTCTCGGAACTGGGAGGAGCCAGCACAAACACTGAAGGGACAGATGGTGGGAGGTGATGCAGGGGAGGTGGGCCAAGCTTTCCACTAAAGCTAGCCTCCTGATGTTCTAGAAGAACCAGGGAGCTATGGAGCAGACAGAGAACATAGCAATCTCCATGCTAGAAGATGGCATTTCACAAGTGGTTTGGGGGATCCCTAGATGGTGTCCACCATGAATTCCACATTTGCTTTAGGATAATAAATGAGCAGAACTGAAAAGCAGCACATTTCTTAATTTCACTCCAAGAAAACTGAGCGAGTGGCCTGTGAGGGTAATTGGAGGACTGGGCCAGATGTGGAGAGCCAAGTCATGTCCTCTGCCTGCCTCTCTACCTCCGTACCCACCTACACAATCTCCAGGGGTCTGATTTGAAAATCTGTTCCCCATCAGACGTCTCAGAAAGCACTTTGCAGTTTGTTTTCAGTAGCTTGTTAAAAGGCAGTCACCTTGAATGACTTCTGCTTGACAGACACATCAGCATTGTCACCACCTTATTCCAAAGAGCAGTGGCACATGAGATTTCTTTGCTTCATGGGAAATGAGAAGGACAATGAAGAGGTATTCCCCAGTGCAAGAATTCAGGTTCAGCTTGGTCCCTGACAATGACCTTGACCTCTGAGCCTGCATTTCTTCATGTGTAGAGAATACGAGCCATAACTATTATCTTAAGGTAAGATAATTTTGAACTAAGCCAGTTAAACAAGTTATCCATTGTAGAACATGTGGAGGGTTTAAGTATGCAAATAAGCACTACCAGACTCCAGGAAAAAAGTGCACTCTGGTCTCTGCTTCCAGCAGTTGGTCACAGGTGTTCATCTGCAGGTGGTCACAGGTGTACATCTGCAGGTGGTCACAGGTGTACATCTGCAGGTGGCCCTGGAATGCTAAACAGGAGATGGCTGCACCTTTCCGGGCTTGTGCCCCTCAGGACAGTCTTGGGATCCCGAGGTTGACAGTAGGTCTTCTGTTGCCTTCTCTAGCCACTCCACAGTAGCATGGAGGGGCAGACACCCTGTGTCTCAGCAGTGTGCCCCTCTCCTTTCCCTGGTGACCCACAAAGGCTATCTAGGAAGAAGCTAGACCTCTCTGTTTTTTGGATCACTTGAAGCTCTAGGTGAACTCTCTGCCACTAGGGGAAAATGTTCCTGTCCTCTGAATAAGTTCATGCAGGCATAACTCGGAGGCAGGCATGATACAGGCATGATTCTTAGGCAGGCTGAGTCTAGACTCCTCACTTCCTCTAAGGGACTTTTCTGGTCCTTTCTTTACAGCTGTGTTGACTTTTCACATTTCTTCTTCTTCTTCTTCTTCTTCTTCTTCTTCTTCTTCTTCTTCTTCTTCTTCTTCTTCTTCTTCTTCTTCTTCTTCCTCTTCTTCTTCTTCCTCTTCTTCTTCTTCTTCTTCTTCTTCTTCTTCTTCTTCTTCCTCTTCTTCTTCTTCCTCTTCTTCTTCTTCTTCTTCTTCTTCTTCTTCTTCCTCCTCCTCCTCCTCCTCCTCCTCCTCCTCCTCCTCCTCCTCTTCTTCTTCTTCTTCTTCTTCTTCTTCTTCTTCATTTATATTTTTCTGCCCAGTGATAGCCACACAGCCTAGAGGTCTTTCTCGGTTGGCTTTCAGAGGCCTCTGTCTGCCATCTCCATTGCATCGGCTTCCACGAGCCACTGACTGTGTGCATCCAGATGAGTGTGGAGCACTTTCTCTGCATCAGGCAGTACAGTAAGGGTTTGCAGAGTACTCCGGGCCTCTAGCTAGCATGCCCTGAAAGGGTCAGCTCAGTTGGTGTTCTATCTGTATAGATAAGGATTCTAGAGTTTGGTCAGTTTTGGGAACTCTCTAGAAGTCTCACAAAAGGCCCATCCAGGTCTGTGCATGGCAGTGAGTTATTTATTCCATATGTTAACTTTTCTCATTGCTGTGGATAAGTACCTAACAGAAACAGATTGAAGAGACAAAACATATGAGTTCATGGTTGCAGACGTTCCATCATGGAGACGGTGGGCCAGCTCCATGGCAGCGGCTGTCATGGATGTTTTCACATGCTGCGGAATCAGGAGATAGAAAAGGGAGAAAGGGAGGTATAGCTGTGGTGTATGATCTAAACCTGTTCCCAGAGTCCAGTGTCTGTCAGCTAAGTTCTTGCCCCAAAAGTTTTATAACCTTCTGAAACTGGTGTCACCAGCTTAGAACCAAGGGCTTAAAACACAAGCCTGTGATGATCATTCATATTTCAACGCCAACTCTTCATCACGATTTGAATGAAAGAAGGTGAGTGAATGAATCACTGGATGGATGGATGGATGGATGGATGGATGGATGGATGGATGGGTAGATGGATGGATGAGTGAATGCTGGAATACATAAATGAAAAAGTGAGGGAATATTATCCCCTCATACTTCTGGCTTTAGGAAGTCTACCTGGCCCTGGGTGGGGGATTGTAGCCCTGTGGAGTCTTTGCATGGAACTTTTTCCTGCCACCAGAATACAAGTGGGTACTACTCTATTGCAGATCCTAACCCTTGTCTGCCAGCAGCCTCTGGGGCATCTCACTGCCAGGCACATCCCATAAAGAAGGGACCCTGCCAGACTACAGGCCGCAGCCTTCAGCTTGCTGGCTTTTGTACCTTATTGCTGAAGCTCTCTGGAAGTAGAGAAGAGCTGTGCTAGGATTGGATCCTGAAGAAAGATGGTCAGAAGAAGAAGAAGCACTCCTTCTCAGGCAGTGGCAGCCTCCCTATCTCCTCCCTGTTTGCAGGCCTCTGTCAGATGACTAGCACTTGAGGAATGTTGAAATGGATCTCAAACCCTGATCTGAATTATAATCTCAGAAGCTATACTTAAGTCTACCTAAAGATATTTCAATTTGCTCACTCCTGCTTTCTCTTTTAACTCTCCTTAGCTCAGAACATACTTTGTAACCCTGCAGAATGCAGAAATCCAGGACATATTTCTTGATGTTTTACATCGCAGTTCTAAATTCTTATCCTTTGATAATCACATTTTAAGTTTGAGTCAGTGTCCTGGTGGGTGTGCCTGTGTGACATATGTATGTTCACACTGATACCAACAAACAAAGACTACTTTCATCTTTTTTCTCCCAAAGCCAGACTTGTAAAACAGCATTCAGCCTCAGATTAATTTCCAAATAACTTTGTTCAGCTTTCATGGCTGCTGGCAAACAGCCTTTCTTCTAAGCTGATTGGTTATAGACCTTGTGGTGGCTGTAATTAGTAATAGTCCATAGTCCAAGGACATAGAACACTAAAGGGGAGGGACAGGGATGTCACCAAGAACCAGTTAGATAGTCCAGCAAAAGTCAGGACAGGTCGAGTTGGATGGGTATGAGTGCATCCTTCAGCACTGACCAGTGGTTAGGCAAAGGTGAGGATGGACAGGCAGAGGTCTGAGAGTCTGTGGAGTAATGGAGCTGTGTGTGTGTGTGTGTGTGTGTGTGTGTGTGTGTGTGTGTGAGTGAGAAAGAGAGAGAGGAGAGAGAGAGAGAGAGCATGCAGATGCAGTGTATGGGGGGAATGTATATCTTTTAAGACTGTATATTTTGCTACTAGCTTTTATATGGAGCCTAATATTTTACTTACTATTTCTTTGATTTTAGAGAAATCGTTTCTCTGTGCCTCAGCTTCCTAGTCTGTAAAGTGGATTTTTTTTTTACTTATTCAGAAGATGCTGATGGGGTACCTGCCCTGTTCCAGATGCCAGTCTTCATAAAAGGATGCAACAATAAACAAAGGGACAACATTTCTGGTCCCAATAGCACTCACATTCTGTGGACATAGAGAAGAGACAAGCCCCACAGGGAAGGTTATGAGGGCTTAAAAAGATTGGGCATGTAATATGCCTAGCACAGTGTGTGGCACAGACAAAGGATACATATCATGATTGTTCTTCATTAGATGGCACATACTAACTCATCCCAATGGTCCTCACTCCAAATGTTGTCATTTCATTTTACAAACATGGTTTTTCTTAGGATTGGGAAAGACACTCTGTAAATGTTTTGCTACTTTAGTCAAAACAATGCACCTTCATACCAGACGTCATGAAGAGAAAAGGTAGTTCTCAGATGGATTTTAGCTGAGGAAGACCAGCTCCTGGGTGACAGGTCAGACATGAGGGACAGGGACAATGCAGAGAGGAATGTGTGAACGGAGGGATTAAGAATTGCAGGGCAATTACTTTCTGCAAACTGATCCACAAGAAAGAAACAGGCACACCTTGTGATGTAGGAACAACGATCAAATCTTCACTATTACAGAATTGCAGAACAGGCAACCCCTACATAAAAATGGGCTGTTATTAAAAGGGGGGGTGGGTGTGTTGTGAAATTGCTTTGGAATGTGGGCCTCATTTTCCACTAGAGTGGAGTTCATGGACTGGTCCTCAAGGGCTTATTTAACCTACACTTGCCTGAAATGTATTATTTCCCCCTCATGGGCCACAGTCTGCCCCAGCACTTTTGTAGACTGACTGGAAGGCTCTCCTCTCCCCGCACCCACCCTGCAGCAGCATGTACTAACTACACAGGGTTTCCTTGGATTCTCCAGATCAGACACTCATTGTTCTGAGCTGGGCTTTAAAAGATTGTAAATAAGCCAACCAGTACGTAACATGAAAACATCCATGAACTGATTGACTGCTTATCAAATGAGCTCCTCCTCAGACAGACATTCCTCTTCATTTGATGCTAGGCCTCACACCAGCAACTGGTGAACTCTGGCTGTCTTTTTGTGGATTGTCTGGGCATTTTCAACATCCAGATATACAGCAAAAGTAGACTGCACAACACTTGAAAAGTGAAGCAGTTAAGTTTTCAAAAGGTGAGAATTCTCATGGAGCTGATGAAAGGGATGTGGGAAGCCTGTTTTATGTCAGTAGCAAACTCATTATCAAGTGAAATCAATTAAAAATAGAAAACTGAATTAGCTTGATGATAACCTAGAGGCTGCAGAGTGAATGAGTGGATGAGGGAGGCTGGGGCAGGACT
Source organism: Sigmodon hispidus (assembly GCA_004025045.1). NCBI lineage: Eukaryota > Metazoa > Chordata > Mammalia > Rodentia > Cricetidae > Sigmodon > Sigmodon hispidus. Next base: position 27,537 of record PVIH01004944.1, on the reverse strand, counting down.
TGGGATGGTATATGTCTACACTATTTTTTAATTGTCTTAATGATGGTACCGATGGAAGGCAAGGATGGTACATCAAGCCCTCAGACAATCTGGCTGAGCAAGTAAAAATAGGCTGAATAATCCAACACTTGTTTCATTTTTCCTTCCTTATAAAACTCATGAACTATGGAGATCTTACTAAAAATAATATATGTATACTTGCCCCTCCAAATTTGGTCTTATTTTAAAAATGAAGCTTCAGATCTCTTCTCCATTAGTTACTATGGAAATGGTCCTGTTACAGTGGCAGGTGTTGTCTTCCAGGTCCCAATTTTCCTCCAATAGGAAGAGGGAGGTTCAAATTCTATCTAGACAAGGTGTTATTGGGGGGAGGCAACTCAAGGATCATTGATGATCATACGTTGATGTTCCCTTGAAGCAGACTAAGATTTTGAAAAATATTGACAAGTAAATATCAATATTAAGTAGTATTCAAGGGGCAATTTTCTCTGTTTTTTAATTTTATTTTTTATAAATTGCCTTTTAAGATTTGGTGATTGCTAATCCTGATTTTTAACTTAAATTCTGACCCTTCAAAATAATCCTCTTCACAAATCATTATAACCTGATGAAAAGATAGTTTGTGGTATAAATTTGCATCTAATTTTATCCACTGTGTTGATCTAATAAAAACTTAAGGAGAAATTGAAAATTCAACTTCATACAACAAAGTTCACTTTGGCAGTTTTTTTTAAAGCCATAAAACATAGTATTAAATCAAAAGGAGATGCTTAAAGGCTTAATCTATGACTGAGAGAGAACCATGGATGAAAGGAAAGCTTTGCCAATGAGCCCTGACTTGCATTTTGTGACAGATGCAACATCTTGTTTAACCTGACCCAGAGCCCCACCTGTCAGCTCAAGTAACCCATTCCCCTCAGAGAAGACTCTCTAAGCCAACAGGTCACTCCTGCTCAACCCAAAACTCACAAGAATTGATTTCATGAGCCACATTTGCTCATGAAAATGTAATTCTGGGTAAGTGACATGGTAACAAGACTTTATAATTATTTCCTCCAGGCACATAAATGCACCTACAGACTTTGGCATTTCAAAATACTTGTTTTCCTATCAAGGATATTTTGTACCTCATCTGTTTCTGTGAGTTACTTAGCCTTAAAGGGCAACAACATAGATAAATCTATGCATAAAACTAATTCTCTCCCTCCTTCATGCCACTGAAGGGACTGTTTGGCATGGGTAGAGGTAGCTGTATTTTGAGAAGAGAACATGTTGATAAAAGGCATGAGAAACAAATAGAGAATTTTGTTGGAGAAATGGTTCAGTATTTAAGACTCTTTTACTCTCTCAAAGGACCCCATCTACTTTGGGCTCCTTATGGCCTCCTGTAACTCCAGTTTCAAAGGATCTGATTCTATCTTCTGGCCTCCACAAGTAATCACATGCACAGACTCATGGATGCACACACACACATAATATAAATAGTAAATAAAATATTTAAAAAGGAGACTTCTTAGTAAATGGAGCAAAAGCCAGTCTTGAAATTTTACTGAGAAAGAATGTGTCACTGGTAACAATAGAACACAGCTCCTCAATTCCATTGTCTACCTTGTTATGGGAAAATCAAGCATCTCAGAATTACTCATGGCCTCCATACAAATATTTAGTGCCTCCTTAGAGCATAGCATGGCATGCAAGTGTGTGAGATAACTGGAATGTGCCCATTGGCCTGAGCTGCCTCTCCTGACTAAGGAAGGAAAAATTCTGCTTCACTACCATGTATTGGCCCTTGTGATTTAAGTAGAATCAAGGCTGAGTACCACATCGTGGTGGCCAATATTAAGTATTACTCAGCAGGGCATAATGTTCCACACCTGTAATTTCAGCTTTCAGGCAACACATGCATAAAACTGAAATTGACTGGTTGGTGGAAAATATGGCCCTAGGAAGAATCTGCTCCTTTCACTGAACCTGAGTTAGAAGGAATTCCTAGTCTAATGGGTTTTTGTTTGTTTCTTTTTTTCTTTTATCACAAAGAACCTGGAGGAAGTGGGGAAGGAATCTCTCTCTGCAAATAGCAGGAGACTCTCCCATCTGTCTTAATGTGGAAGAGCCCTTGCAACTGCTTACGTTGTTAATATCAGGGAAGAAGGGAACTCAATGGGCTTTCTATCTGAAAAACAGTGTCTGACGATTTTAGGGATGGCTGGATCCTGGACTTTCCTCTTGAGAGTCTTGGCTTCCTAGGGGACTTTATTCTCCAGTGGACTCACATAAGATTCACCTAAGATAGTAAACAGCTATTGAGAGCTGTCCCCCCATATTTCCACGCTAACGTGGATAGCCCAGAAAGACATAGACAAAATTGTTCCACCCCATGGAGTCTCACTGTATGAACTTTGGTCACACTCCCTTCCCTGGGTCAGTCACTAGGCTCTGAAGTAGAATATTTTTATTGACTTGGCCTGCTTCCTACCATCACCTGCCCTCTCCAGAGTCTATAAATGCAGAGGGAGTCTCCAAAGGAACATCATGATTCTGCCACTGAGTGTGTCCATACCAGTTATAAGTAAGCAGAAAATATCCCTGCAGGAGGCTTTTGGAGAGCTTGTTGGTGTGAAGTCAGAAGCTGGACAGCTGGGCATGCTGGATATAGAGATGGGACTATCTCACTCATCTTCCTCCACTTTATCTTGTCCTTGTCACAGCCACAACATCTCCTCAGCCTTATCAATGACTGCTTCCATTTCTTGGAATCTTTCTTTCTCAGTCTTTAGGCAGGAAGTTGCTTTTGGTTATCTCAGAACAGGATCACAAACTTATACCACCAGCCAGCCCTGGAGATGCATTTGCCTGAAGCAGGAGTCCTGACTTGGTGCATTCAATTCTGCAACATATCAGGTTGCTTATATGTTCTGCTCCAAGGCTGAGGCCTGGGCAGAATCTTCAGGAAGTGCACAGCAAGATCCGTGTGTGTGTCAGGACCATGAAGTGGGTAAGAGAAAAAGGATGCTGAGGTGTTCCTAGAGCTGGAACATTGTTGTAAATGTGGTACCTCAATCCTTGACAAAAAGATGGATGGATCAGGATTAGACTGTTGAAGACCAGTACAGTCCAGAAAATCACCAAGGGGAAGGATAAGAAGACAAAACAGCTCCCATCTAGCCTTAGTTTCCTCTTGGGAATGCAAAGAAAACAAAACAGAACCCTCCAGGATCTTCTCTATTCAGCATCCTTCACATCAGGCAAGGAGGCTTTGTCAGAGACCCTCAAAGTTACCTCCTCAGAATATGGCATACTCCCTTGGGCTCCAGCCCTCCTGATCCAGGCAGCAAAGCCTGCTTTTGATCTGCCTGGGTTCCACTTGTTTCTCTTTAGGAAATCTATCTAGTTGTAAGCATACATGCAGAATAAGAACATATAGGCCTTGAATACAGTGAGCACTGTTTCTAACTTTTAAGGTATTGTCAAAAGGGAGGAAGGGGCTAGCACCATCGTGGACTACCCATCATGTGGTCTTAGAGACTCATCCATGTGCTGTGCTGCCCACCATCTTTGGAGGGATAGCACTATGAAGGTTACAGTAATAGGATTAGGATTATCCTAATATGCCTTGGTGAATAAGAGTTTAAAGTTTTCTTGGTTTCTTTGCATGTCTCAGAACAAAGTGGTAGTGATTAGCCAGCCCTATCTACCTTTAAGAAAGACAATTTAAAATCTTGATAACCAGCCAAAACATAAAAGTATTTGAATGTGGTATATTTATTAAATAATGTATTTACTAGGGGGATGGGCAGAGACTCTGGTTCCTGGTCTCACAGTACACTTTGGTGAAAAGATTTCAAATTCATTATAATGTGACTCTTTAGGGAGTCTCTCTGAAGTAGTAAGTCATTCATGGCCAAATTTTTAATTGAAGGTAATAATAATTCCAATAATATTATTAAGAACCAGCATTAGTTTAGCAAGAACTGAATTCGCTGACGTAATGCAGAGGCTATGCCTGGCGATGACTGCTTTGCTGAGCCCCTAGGGGAATAACTTTCATAATCCATTGAAAAGTTATGAGCTCCTAATGTTTGTACCAAGAAAGAACTCAGCATTCACCAGTTGGGAAGCCATGGAAAGATGAAGAAAGAGCTACTTGCACTCTTCACAACATAATGAATGCTGGAGATGGACTTAGCTCATACAGAGGTCTCTCGGAGGAGGCTGGGATGTGCATTGACACTGGAAAATAATCTTAGCTTTATATAGGTGAGGGTAATTCCTAGACATGAGGAACAAACACGGTCAGAGGAAAAGAAAGATGACTTTTTGTTATGAAATAAACAGGGCCAATGGGTCACTGTCTGGGTTGGGACAAGGAAGATCATTGTGTAGAGGAAACTGGTTGAAATAGGAAGAGTCTAGGTTATGGCCTAATAGCACTGAGTTCAGTTAATGCTTTTGCCCCTTTGTCGACTTTCTGACCTAGGGCTAGAAGGCTTAACCTTTATGGACCTTAGTTTTATCATCAATAAAATGGGGAAAATAACAACAGCCAATTGTGAAGTCAGGGGGATGATTGTGCCAAATTCTTCACCTAGTGCCTGTACTGCAACCTACAATCTCATTCTACAGATACGTAGTAAAAGCTTCCAATGGGTCGGGGACTACAGTAGACATAGAGATCAGTTTCTTTTGTGTTTATGATCTAGTAGGAGAGCACACACACACACACACAGTAGGCACATTAATCTGTAAGACACTTGCAGGTTGTTCTAAGTTAGAACACCCAGCTACATAAGATATAGAGTAGGTTAGAACTAGCAATTCTGCCTATGAGCACAATATAGATTTTACTAACTTGACCTTTATAGTTGGTCAACCCAGCTTGGGTGGCCATCTCTGTTGTTACTATTGGTGCAGGGGACAGCCCTCCATGCTTCTGAGCTCTGACTCTCCACTGGGCTGGCTTTTGTAGAGCCTGGAGCATGTAGCTGTACAACATGAAGATGAATTACTTCAACGACCTGTCCAGCAGCTTTCATTCATGTCTGCCCATCTCCTGCTGTGTAACTGTCTGTTCCCAGACGAAAGGAAGTAATAGAGGAGCTGCATTTCTTTGCCTATACATGGGCAAGAAAGTTACTGACTCATCTCTGAATATTTAGACAAAGAAGGACTGTCACTGATTGGAGTAGTAAGAGAAAGGAGACTTTTCACGAGAGCTTCTGGCCTGCCAAGGAATGAGCCACAGGCCTGGTCTCTGGAAGGGTTGGGTATATGACAGGCTGGCTTGCTGTATGGGTGAGTAGCCAAGAGACAGACTGGGAGGGAGGTTACTGTCATAACTGATACTCCATGAAGTATAGTGAGAAGTGGTGAATGTTGGAAGTGAACCTCTTCATTTCTTGGCTAGATTTGGCCCAACACTAAACCTATAGACCATCACTGAGTGTGCATACTCAGAGCAGGGTTTGAATTTTAGCAAGCAGAAGTTTTGGAACTATGACCTACTAGGCAAGTCTAGTGCCCTGCCTGCCTGGTTTTGTAAATAAAGTTTTATTGGAGCCCAGTCACTCCCATTAATTTGTTTTCTGTGGCTGTGTTCACGCAGCATCATAGAATTAAGTCACTGTGATGGAAACCATATGGCCAGCCAAGCTTAAAGCATTTACTTGCTGGCTTCTCACAAGGGTAACTTGCCAAACCCTGATTTAGAGCATTACTGGTTTGGCTAGGATAGATGAATCTGTGGAATCATTCATTCATTTAGATGATTATGGACTGTCTAAAATGCCCTACACACTGGGCAAGGCCCATAGCATCAGAGGTGTGGCATCCAGCCCTTATGTCATCTGTATGGTAATGATATTTCTACCCATTCTGCAGATGGAAAAATGGAGGGCAAGTGATTTGCCCAAGGTCACCAGCGAACAAAGGCCAAAGCAAAGACTAGAAGCAGAATTGTTGGTTCTCAGATAGTGTGCTTCTAACTCCACCTATAATCATTTGTTCATGTTTGTTCTTTTTCTCTTCAGTTCTGATTACTGTGGATAACTATGGGAATGGGGAAAAGATTTTTTAAAAATCAAAAAGAATTTTTAAAACCAAATTTATGGTAGAAACTGTTCCTCTTCATAAGGGGATGAACACAGCTCTTCTAGGTAATTTTCCTTTGCATGAGGTCCTGACCTCAGATTCTAATTGATAAAGTCATATCAAAAACCATCTGAAAAGGTTTTCCCTCAGAATGATACCATTTCACCACTAATGTTGATAAACATTAAAATGACATAAAGCATTTCCTGTTCCAACCTGAGAGAGTTCTAGAAGGATTTGTCTAAATATTAGCATACTTTGAAAGTAATCAGTGGCTGACTATCTGAACAAGAGGTCAAAAAGGAAGAGATAGTTAGAAAAAGAGAAATAATAAATCCAGGCAGGTTGTCTCTCAGGGAGCTCTTGCTGCTGCAGTGCCAGATGGAAGAATTGCTGTAACAGGTTGTAAGGGCCCACTGCAGAGTCGGATCTCATGATCCCTTTAATGCATGGCTTCACTAGTATTTCCTCACAGTGCATGCAAGGTGGTGTTTCTAACTGAAAACAGAAGAGGAGAGCCTTAGCAGAAGTAACCACACTTCCTTCTGAGGCCATTTATAAAGACTCTAGTATGACTCTAATCTTGCTGTCTGAGGAGAAGTTTCTGCAGGAAGGGTTCTCATACAGGCTGACTGCACTTCACTTGGAGACATTTTATCAGATTCATTCCCCTGGAACAATGCTAGCTAGCATTTATTTTTTTTTTCCAGAAGAGATTCCAAATGCTTGTCAAGATTACATCTCAGATGTGAATCTCAAGTTACAGCCAGGACCAATAGTGTTTAATAGGTGGAGTTCAGACAAGATCATGTCATGTAGCAAACTGGTCCCAGGGGATGATAGGAGTGCACACTACTCAAACAGATTCAAAGTTGTCTATAGGTGGGACATTTCAGAAGAATGCAATGCTCGGGAACATGTAATACTGATGCCAAAATGCTGCCTCAGCTTCCGTCTGTCATAGAGTGAGCTGATCTTTACAGTCTGTCGTTGCATCTGCATAGTCCACCACCTGATTTCCCAGTCATGTCTTCAGATCTACTTCCATTCCACATACTTGGGCAAAAGAGGGAACCTACCTTTGTGCAAAGCTGTTCAGTGCAGAAGTTTTGGCTGACATGCCCATAACATCTGAAACGCTCCATAGTTAAGTCTCCAGCTCTTAAAACACAAATGGAGCCTCTAGAATGTTGTGTGGGAAGTAAAGAATACATTGCCTTTTTCACCCAGTACCTTTAACATCCAAGCATTTTAAGTATACTGATAAAGAAGAAAAGAAGGCAGGTGGGTCAGTCCTTGACAACATCTTTGTTTTTGTTTTTTTTTTAAATGTAGCTGTGCAAAGGTAATGAAGGGTAGAAGAAGAAATGCCTTAATTTTGTCTGTGTCAGTAGAATATAAGCTTCACAAGGACAAGCTCTCTACCTATTTTCTTCACTTCTGTGGCTTCAAGGACTAGACCAGTGCTTGGCATCTATAGTAGACATCAATTGATTTTTGATGAGTGCATGATAGATTCCCGAGGAGTCATGTATGTTATGTGTAGTTGTGCTGTTAGTACATGTTATCTTAACTACCTGTTCTTTGCCAAGAACTAGAATAGGAGCTGATCTAAGGTACTCAGTCCAGTGAAGGGAGGTGAGCATGACAGCCAATGGTTTCTGTCCCTAAGCAAGGGACATGTGCTTATTTTATGAAGTCCCTAATGTGCCTAGTTGTCCCCTGGGCTGATAAGTGAAGTAGTATAGAGCAGTTACTCACTTTTCAAACATGTATATTTAGTATGCAGATAATATATAAAACAAAGAATTGTATATCTGGTACTTGTTTGTCTTCCTATAATATCTCCCCCATTGTTACAATTATTATTGTTTGGAGAGGGTCATGAACTTCATGCCCAACGAAGGGCTGGCAGAATGGTGCAATGACAGGAGTCTGGGTGTGTCCTCCTTAACCGAGACCAGTTGGGTAATCACAGACAAGATGGGGATAAATCCAGGAGAACTTGGCATATTTTTCCCTTTGTTTGGATCTTCAACTCCAAATCATATCCACCCTTTTTTTCCTCAGGGAAAATTCCCCTGTGGCACAAACCCATCCCCTTATTACATGCTCTCCAAGAATCATGTCTTCTTCTTCCAACTCAACACTTCCTTTGTGACCTGCTACCTTTGCTTATAGAATTTGGTTATCAGTGTCGGGTAAGGTAGGCTCTGGCTCTGCTCAGCTCCATGGCCTCTTAGGACTGAGAAGAGGCCTAGGTGGAGAAATGAAGGAAATTCTCTGCACATCATTTTCAAATTGTAGACTGCAGCACCTAATTTCATTGAGTTGTTAAAAGATTAAATTACATCATATGAAAGTTCTGACATGTGAAAATGAGTACATTTTTATCATAGTAATTTAAGAACAAAAATGTAATTGTCAAAATGGCCATACCAATATAACATAACAACAGATTCAGGGGAGAGAAAGAGCACATAGAAACTGGTGTCCCATGTACTTGGGTTCAGTTATATCATGTCAGAATGACAGGCATAGTAATATGACCATTTTTGCAATTATTTTTATTCTTTAATTAATATATATTATCTCACATAATGTTCTTGAAGCTTAGATCATTTTTGGTTAGTGTTGAAAACATTGTTTTTTTGTTTTTCAGGAGAAAGAAGGAAACCCCACTCTTTTGGCAGGCAGTACATCACAGGGGCTAAGTGCACAGATACTGGTCAGGTTGCTGGTGTGGGAATCCCTGTTAGACCACTTCCTGCCTGTGAAACTGGCAAGCTGTTTACCCTCTTTGCTCCCATTTTCCTTATCTGCAGAATGGGAGATAACAGTACCTGACTCATGGGGTTATTATGAGCCTGGAGTGTGTTGACATTTCTAGAGCTAATGCTAAGCTAATGCCTGGTAAATAGGAAGCATAGATGGGTGGTGGATGGAGAGGAGCTTTTAGTTAGTCCTGACAGGAATTCCTGGTAGGATTTGCTTGTATCTCTTCTACATTTTACTTTACCAATTTCTAATCTTCCAGCACCTTACAGAGGAGAGCTTTTATTTTTTCCCTTTTCCAAAGACAAATAACTGTCTTGCCCCAAGGTGTATGGTAATCAGGGGCATAGCAAGATTGGTGTTCAGGCCCTCCTGAGATCACAGCTCTTGAACTGAGACAAAATCTCCTCCAAGGAAATTGCTCCTCCACGGACACCACTGCCTGGTGTCCCTGGAAAGCCCCCTTCCCACCCCATGCACAATTTGCTGGATTTTCCTCTAGCTGCCCATCCACTATCTCATCATTTGTTCCTTTAATCGATGCTGTGTGCCTTCTCTGCACCAGGCATTCTCATGGCTATGGAAGTGATATAAGGTCCCCCCATCCTTCCCTTTAGCAAGCATTTATTGAGTGCTTCCATAAGCCAAGCAAAGTATCCATCATGGGTTATTTGTCCTAAAGCCTGTAAACAAAGGGGGAGCATTACTTTGCAATTTCGGTGCCTAGCAGGTGAAGGCATTAAAGTCTCTGTTTGGATTAGATGGAGAGATAGACAGATAAACAGCAGTAGTGTGCAGAAAAACTGAGGACAGAATACAGCATGAGAAGAGCATTGCTTAGAGTTTGGGTGCTTAAAGGTATCCTGGTCACTAAGACCTGGTCCCTGGATGCCTTTAGGGATCACCCTTAAGCCCTTTAACTGAACTAACAGATGTTCTCTCTTCTCTTCACTTTGTTCCCCTACATAATTGCACTGAGTATCTTACTGCCAGTTGGTATTCATGAGGAAAAATTATATTTGCCTAAATTCCCAAGATTCTTTGTGTCTCTCAAGTCTATGTTGCAATGGTTATTTTTTGTTGTGTTGCTATGAAGTTCTGGATTAGACCTACAACCATCATAAGATGCTTAAATCCTACAGGTAGGTAGAAATGAAGACTAGTTAACCCTGGGCCAGGCTGGGCATCTTTGTGTTTTCACTAAAACCACACTAGTAGAACAGACAAGTGGGAGTGTGGAGCAACTGGCCTTACCTGTCTGTCTCTCATTGAAGTGTCACAGACTTTCAGTATTGTATTCAGACTAGATTCCAAAGAGGAAATGACTTGACCCGCATATCCATCTGTACCCTAGGTCTCCTTCCTTCTCTTCTATAGCATGTTTTTTCTCAATCAAACTTAACCAGAACAAAAAAGTAGTGACCTCAGATTCAGGGATAGGTTTTACCCTTCCATAGCTCTGCAGGCAGGTATGAAAACAGCACCTAGCATCTTATTCTTTGGATAAAACAATCAAGCCTTCCTCTGCTGGTGTACACAGAGCCACCCAGCTGTTTAGTAGTTTCTCCAACTCATACACCCCCTGAGAGTCCATTTAGAGAATAACTAGGTACTGGATCCAGTTCAAATTTGAACTGCGTAATCAAGCATCTTTTGCTATGATCCCAGTTTATTTATTAACAATCAGTGTACCTCAGGCTTCAGCTTCTGTGCACTCCATGGGGGAGTGGTCAGAACATGATGTTATGAACTCTGATTTAGAAAATGTCATTAAAACACTATGAATAGGACTGTCACATGATAGACACAGTAAATGGAAGCAACCTAGCAAATTAGTAGAATTCTCTTGAGTAGCCAATTGTGGGAATTCTGCAGTGATAAAAACCCACACATCTTTTTTTGTCTAGTTACCTGCCAGATGATGGTTGGGGACTGACCAATGCTATTCATTTGGTTATAGCATCCTAGAGAGACTCTTCCAATGCCTCTTCCTATCTCTACCTCTATCTTCTCTTGACTGCTTGTGACTCAAAAATAAGAACACATCAAATGAAAGTGTAGTTGAGCATGGCCATAAAGATGGTCCGGTTGGCCTGCAAAACTAGAGTTTGAAAGAATAACTCCTAACTCCTGAGGCCAACAGAGAGGCAGGAGGCAACATCTCTCCTCTTAGAAGATCCACAGCTTAGTTTCCTCTGGGAGTAAACTCTTGGTTTTCACTAAATGGGGAGGCAACTTGTGGATCAGGGTATTTGGGGGAACAATTGACTAAGACTTGCTCTTTTCCAGCCTCTCTCCCTTTCCCAATATTTAGGAACCTCGGCCAAGACAAAGAGTTCATTGTGTTGCTGGTACAAGCACCAGAACTAAATTAAACATTCATTGACTCTTAATTAATTATATTAAGGTTGGGCAATTCCTATTGCTTGGGGGGAAAAGAACCCTCAAATACTTAATTTACTCATGATGTGGTGTGTATTGAACTAAACCACCACAAGACAATCACTCAGTCAACAGAAACTGGGGCCTTGGCCCAGGAACTAATTAGCCCCTCTGTCTCTATATATAGCTATCTTCACCAGCGAGGCCATCTGGAAGTTCTTACCTTCCAAATTCTTTCCATCTAGCCCCCCCCCCAACCAATCATTACTGTCGAAATTCCTTCTTTCTTATTTTGTGTTACGTGACTTCCCACTCTTAGATTCTCCCAGCTTATCTAGATCTCAAGCTCTGGGTCTTTACTCTCTAATTTTCAAGTGGCACACCTATTTTTCTGTACTTTTGCCAGTGGCAGGAAAAATGTTTATATTAAATCCAGCAGTTGGTACAGCTTCCAAGGGGGCTGGACCTACCTGAGTTGACTGTATGTACCTATCATGGAGGCTCCTGTTCTCTGGGAACCCCCTGTGGTGGTGACTTTAATGGCTGGAGATGCATGGTGAGTATTTAGAGGAACTCAGTTCCTTCCCCAGCTCATTGAATTGAACAAAATAAACTAGCGTAATCTTCCATTTGAGGAACTACCTCTTCATCAGTCAAGGTCTATTCTCTTTGGATAGATAAAGGCAACATAGAATGCTTTTGCCTTTGCTGACCATATATTCCAAGAAAGTGGATCTTCATATTTTAATAATCCGTAGTCCTTACTCTGGCTTGCCAGGTACAGTCCAGCTGGTCCCATGTATATATGCCTTTTCCTCTTGACACACACCAGTCTTAGACTTCCAGCTTTCTCTCTGCTCTCCTGCCAATGTACCCAGCTTATTACCACCCCAGAATCTCAGAGCCTGCTGCCCCTGAGCTCAGCACTCATACCCTCTGTCTTTAAAGCCTGCCTGTTTCCTATCATGTAGGTCGAAGCTCAACTGTTGTTTCCTAAAAGGACCTACCCAGACCACATCAACCCAGGGCCTCTGTCCACATATTCCAGGTCCTCTCTGCCACTGTGCCCTATTTTGAACTCTTCTATAGCACTTGTCACCATAGGAATTGTTACTTTTCAGCATAGGTGCTATGTTCAGTAGCAAAGTGCCAGCTCTATAGAGTTTACCATTGCAAGTCTAGTACCCAATTCTATAGCTGGTTGTTTTGTGGCATAAATGGCTTTCTGTGTATAAGTTACATAATATATGTGCTTAGGATTCTTCGTCCATTTAGAATACAACTTAGAAGTAGTAAGAATTGAGGAATATTTTAAGAAACTATGAATGACTGCAGTAAAAACCTAAGTTTAAAACTTTGTCTAATGCACTTCCCACATCACTTTAAGAGGTATGCTTAAAGTTGGTCCTTTACATTTTAGGATTTAGAGATCTTTTGGAGTAAGTTTTCCAACACTACCCAAATCCAGGCATCATAGATGAAATGACTCCAGCTCCTCCAGAGTTCAATACTCAGAGCTTCTAACTGTCTCTGGGAAACAGTTCTGATCCACCTTTGCTGTCTCACTAATACCAAGCTTCATGATGCAGATGGCTCATTGGCAGGAAGCAGGTAGCAAGGCCTGGGACTGTACTGGATGCTTATTTTATGGAGGGATACTGTCTGCAAACCTGGGCGGTGCTTCTTCCCACAGGCCCCTATAGTCAACTACCTGCTCAGTCCTTTCTGTCTCCATCTCAACTGGCAGAAATCCCTGGGAGCTAACCTCCTAGTTCTCAGCTCTAGTCATACTAAAAATTTCCCCCACAAAAATGCTCCACAGTGCCCCCATTACATAAGTGCCAAGAGGACACTCTATAAAGTATCTTCTCCCCCTCCCCAGGAATCCAGTTATGTAGGAGGTCAAGTCCACACAGACTGCCCCCACCCCCCACCCCATACACAGCACTTCCATTTTCCTTTCATGGGCACACTGGATTCAGTTTATTTACTCTGGTGAAGAGAAACAACCACATCAGCCAGAGCCCGGCCTGCTCTCCTCTGGGATCCCTTGGTTTTCCATCTTCTCTTTCCAGGCCACATTTCTACAGTGCTTGTTTGTTTGTTTGTTTGTTTTCTGCTGAGTCTGAGAACTGGGATCTAGGGAAGAAGGGATTAAGGCTAGTCAGACTCTGTTGTAATCTGTCTTTTGGTTAATGCCTGGTCTTCATAAAAACAGTAAGAGTAAATACAGACAAGAGATAAAAATCAAAGGCATGAGTAAACAATATAGGAACCATCAACAACAAAAGGAGACAATTCACAAGGGTAAAAGGTGAATCTTTGAGGTATTTATTAGCCACATAAGACTATTTAAATTTAAATCCACTAAAACTCAGTAGCAACTAAATTTTGATTCCTCAATCACACTGGTCATTTTCCAAAAAACTCAGCATTAGACAGTACTGGTGGGTTCTGGTCTCACCGGACAATGAAAATTTCATTTTCACAGAAAGGTCTGTTGGAATTCTAAGACTACGCCTTGTCCTGTTTATATAAGAGAAAGGGAGAGAGAAGACATGAATGTTATACTAGTGATTGGGGTTTTTGATTTTTTTTGGTTTTTGATTTTTAAATTGGGTTTGATGAGAAACTTACTTAAGAGTTATAAAATTAAGTAAAAATAAGCATGAATTTTTAGTTGTGGTGTGATTCCACCCTCTCTGCCTTGCCCCCAAAGCTGATACCAGAACCAGATGATGATGAAGGGAATTCTACCAAAATGCCAAGGAAGAGGGTCATCTGGAGCTTTGCAAGCACAGTGCCTTGCGACCCTACTGCTTTGTACCTTTAAGATGTAGTTCCTTCACTCATCTATGTAATTTGTAGCTAATTTACAACATTGAGTCACCCAGATGGCCAATGCACTTTGTTCAGTAGATCCAGAGCAGAGAAATGCTCTTTTAAAACAGCTGACCCAGTAAGACGATGGCATTGAACATTTCTATTTGTTTCTGTGTTCTGTGTTCTGGGCTAACCTACACACAAACCATGAAAGCCAGTAGAGTTTCTGCAGGGGTGAATGAATTTTTTCCCCTTGGTAACAGTAGCAAGTTACCTTTTTGGTGCTACCCATTTAGGAAGCCCAGCAACTACCAGTTTTTTTCTGTATCAGAGCAATCACCATCTTTGGACTTGATTCTTTAAGGAAGCAAAATTGGCTAGTAAAAACTAGTGTTACATTGTAATACTGGTCTGTTACATAAGCAAAAAATGGAAAATTGGTAGCTGCTCACACAGTGAGAGGCCAGGTGAGCTATGGGGCTTTCTTTTTTATTATTATTATGAATAAAGTCTCATTTATTATCCATGTATCCCCTTCTTCAAGCTCCCTTCCTCCTCCCACCCCTCCCAGTCACTCTCTCTTCTCCCCATCTCCTTATCTCCTCCCCAGCAAGGGCAGGAGGTCCCAAGGTCCCAAGGTGGCTTAGTTCAGCATCCACTCCAGGCAGATCCATTTTCCTCACCCCAACATCAAGAATGGGTCAGGTGTTCCTCTGGAGCAAATGGGCTCCAAGGTGCCAGTCCAAGGTGCTTCAGATCCCAAGCTGTTCAGTGGTTGGTTGTGTTTTGCAGCTTGGGTATGCTTTGTTTTTTGTTTAAAGTCTACTAATGAGTGAGTACATCTGCTATGGGGCTTTCAGAGAAGATGTTTCATCACTTCATTGAGCTTAGAGAAAGTGTCCCAATGCTTTCTTTTGCTCCTGGACCATCTGAAGTCCTTATGTCCATTGACCCCCAGGGTCTGTCACTGGCATTCATCAGCAGTTGGTCATTGCCTGATCTCCTTTGATTATGTGGGTTTTCTGAAAACTTGATTTCCAAATACCATGAGCTTAATAGAGAGGCAAAAGCATGATGCTTAGGGTCCCCAATGATGGTTTTCAAGGATCAACAAAACATGCTATGCCAGAGTTTCCCCAGTTACCCACTTCCTTAGCTGTTCATTCCAGACTTACCAGGTTAGACCCAGCTTATCTTTGTAGTCTATATTGTGCAAGATGGACTTTGGGAAACTTTGAGATGAGAAACTTTTAGGGTTTTTTTTTTTTTTTTGGTAACTAAAGAAAGCAGAAGTCCATTTTAGGGTTGGATTCAGCTTCTTTGATGCACACCGACTTGAGAATAGGGTGCTCCTTAAAAAGTTTCCTCTCGCAGAAATGCAGACATGCCTTTCAGTCCCTTCGAGTTAAGGCGTGGGCTTAGAGGGATAATGTGCCCTGGATTTAGCTTCAGTTTAAGCCTTTGTGTTGCTGACAGGGCTTAAAAAGGGCAGGTCATCATTGGTACAGTAGCTCATCTTCTTTCTCCCTTCTCTTAAGAAATAACCACTAGCCTTTATTTTTTAAAGCAACTTAATAATTTCTTTCAAGTGAAAGAAAATATCACCATTTTCCTTAAGCCTTGTATTTTCAGAAGGAAATCGTCATGGAAATATGGAAGCAGGCTGGATGGGAGACACAGAGACACAATGTGTTTCTATTTGCACTGCTACTTTGATTTCTCTGGAACACACTGGAAGACTCGAGATGTCAGTAAGCCTGATAGAGAGTCTTGAGGATTGTCCGTGGACTCAGTGAGTGGCTCCGGGCCATGTGCAGAACCTCTCATTTTTTTGTTTTTTACTTTATCATACCCAAACTACCAAAATAGTCACCTTTTGGTGGTGGTGGTGGTGGTGGTGGTGGTGGTTAGTTCTTTACCCACCTTAGGATAAGCCCAGAAAAAGGTCATGTGAAGTAAGCATTCTTTTCTCCCATTTCCATGGGAGAAGCTGAGCTCCCAACAAGCCAGTGCCCAGCCATGGCTGATGGGTGTCTGGACTGTCAGACCCTGCACCCTCTAGACCCCCTGTGGCTGGACCTCTGCTCTCATCACTCCTGGAGGTCAGCCAGTTTTTCCCATGGAGAGCCTCTTCTGGCCACTACTTCCTTTGTGTCCTAGTTTAGTTCTAGGATGACCCCTCACCTGTGGGGACAGTTCCCTTGACTGATGCCCTGGGAGCCGGTCCAATCCACAGGCCCCAGCCAGTTGTGACAGCTCACCAGCCCCTCCCTGTTTCTCATAGCTCAGGTTCTGTCTCCAGTGCCTGGTCTTTGGATTTCCTCCTGGATGACTTCCCTGCATAATTTTTATGAATTTTCCACCATTCCCAGATAATGGGATGTTTTTTCCTCTTCTGAAAATAGTATTCATTGCTTTCTCTGAGTTCTTGTGATAGTGGCTTGCCATTATCTGAAATACCCTTCCTGTCTTCTCAAATCCTCTGAAAGCCACCTTCCAAGTGCTTCCTCGGGAGCCTCCTCCAAGTTTTTGAAGCTGGTCTTCTCCTCCTCCTGACCTGTTGATGCTGTCAGAATCCTAGTTCAGTGCTCTGGGAGTTAAGAGGCCAGCATTGCTCGGATCTCCCTCCTCATTCCTGTAGAGACCCTCTGTAAGCTTGTGCAGGTGGTGGTGTTTGTTTGTTGTAATGATAAGGCAAATACTCTGTACCCTCTTCTTCTGGCTTTTCTTTGACGGGAACTAAAAGGTAACAGAGCTACTGTCTGTAGGGCAGTGCCCAGGTACCGCTACACACATGCCTTACTTCCTATAGCCATCACAATGTCCCTGAGCCATAGATTGCCTTTGGCTTTGTCTGTCCGAGGAGACAGAGGTCCTTCTCCCACACTGCAACATGAAGCAGGCAGAGAGACTTTGACCCCTGGGCTCTCGCTTTTTTGCTACCTTCTATTTGCAAGGAGACTTGGGCCTGAGCCTTGGGAATGAAGGAGAGAAAGTAGACTCTCTTCTTCCCAGGTTTTCTTTCCCCAGGCCTGGGTTGGGAGCTGGAGAGCAAAGTGCTGAATTGGGATGTATGGTTTTAAAGGCTTTCCAAATCTATGTGAGTGCTGTGTGAATCTCCCTCAGAGCCAGCCTGATGTGGGCACAGTGGATGTCACTTCCCCCATCCCCTTCCCTCCTTAGGAACATAAGTCTCTTCTATTTGGTTTTAAATGCTTTCATACTTTTGGGAACAAAACAGAATCTAAAAAACAAAGCTAGATAATTTGCATTTTTAATAGCAGCAAACATTCCCATAATGTTTTTTGAAAATTAGCTGTTTGCCATTAGGTGTTGTGGCCCTTTGAGCCACGCAGTCACTTTCTGGCCCTGGGTTTACATAGCCTATTTAAGCAGCCAGTCTCGGGGAATTAATGGTAGCCAGCCATTTGCATTATCTGTGATTTAGACTTTTACATGCTGCAATGTAGTTTCCAGACCCCATCTTCCTTTTGTGGTAGGCGCTTGTTCTCGGTGTTTTATTTTGAATGGAGCTGTGTTATCAGAATGTTAGGGGATAGAATAAATGAGAAGACTAAGGACCTTCCAACTGAAAATCCAGTGTGTGATCCTGAGTATCTCAGAGTTGCACTGCATTCTGAAGTCATGCCTGTTACACCACCTTTGTGACTCACCCTCACCACAGTGTCTCCCACGGTGTCAGCATATTGTATGTTTACCAGATGGAACTGTGGATGCTCCACCTGGCTTTATAAATAGTGATGTTTTGTTAATCAAAATTGAAGTGTTCTCTAACTCAGGAAGTGTGACCACAGTTTCAGAATGATGCTTGCCAAGTTAGCCTGGGGAATTTACCTGGGTGTGGATGAGGGTATGGAGCAAATAGACAAGCAGCAGTGGTTTCTACCCATCGTGCAGTCGGCTTTGGGGGAAACATGCCATTGTACCTCCTCTTCTTTGACTAAAGAAAGAGAAAACTCATGGCAGAGGAATACAATGCCTTGCAGGATCCTTTGAGCCTCAGCTCACCCTTCTGCTGACCAGCAATACAGAGCACCATGGGGCCATGGGAAGTCCCGTGCCTTCCCATCTAGTCTCCTCAGATCCACCCTTGGTTTTTGCTTTTCCTGCTGCAAATGCTCTTCCATTCAGTTGGTCTATTTGTGTCCTTGCATTTTCAAAGGCTTACACTAGAAATGTTTCTTCTCAGACCTCCCCTCCTTCTAAAGAAGCAAAGTTACATTTCAGTGACTTCAGCACTGGTACACATAACTTTCCTGGAGTCTGTTAATACTTGGCATAGTCATTATGAATATGTCTGTTTCTCCAGCATCCCCACCCCACTCCACCTCTGCCACCCATGGTCTTTCTATCCCTGTCCTAGCCCAGTGCCTGGAAAACAGTAGGTGCCTAGGGAAGACACAGCAGGATGCACTATCCCAGAAAGGCAGAAGTTGTAACCTGTCTGGGTGAAACCCCCTAATAAATTCCATTCTTTGTTGACATCACTTCTGCTTTTCATGAGGGAGTGTTTGCCCCACATGGAAAGTAAAAGCAAGCACTCCTGTCAGAGGTGCCCTGGACACTGGAAAGCCCAGCTCCTCCTAGCTGGGTGTTTAGCCAGCCCACCACTTAGGTGTTTGTTTTGTTTTGTGTTTTAATGATAGAGTGTCTCACAGGTGTTATCTCTTCCCCTTAGGTATTTGGAGGAGAATAGATGATCAAAGATACCAAAATTAGGAGAGGGCTTAAAGTCATATTTTGCTTAGTATGAGTAGAAAAGGAGACAGAGGAGAGACTAGGCATGGATTATCATGAAGTAGGGAAAATGCTTCAGAAGCGTCCTGGTGATTTTTGTATGCAGCCATCTTTCATATCCCTGTGAGATAAAATCACCATAAAGGGTCATAAACCACTGTCAGGGTATTTGACAAGCCCCATAGGTAGTTGTTCCAAGCCAGTAAAAGCATCTTAATTGACCCAAATGACAACAGTTATGTTATAAATATCTAGAATTTATGGCCTGAGAAGGCCTAATCCAGTCTTCCATCATTTAAGTCTGCAAAGGAGAAGCTTGAGGACTTAAGATACAGCTGCAAGTTGAGGGAAATGGGATTAGCCTGAACTTTATGACAGACACCAAGCTAAGTGGATATCAGTGCTTTCAAGTTCCTGATCCTCAGGAGTTAAAGGCAGTGGTGTTGCATCGTTGGTAAAAAGCCACCCTGTTTCCTCTGTACAGCTGCCATTTTATTGGCCTTGTAAAGTCTCACATTCAGCGTGACAAATCCAAGACCATATACCTGTGAAGAAGAGATGCTTTAGATGATGTGGTGTGGAGGAAGTAGAGTACTGAGGTTAGAGGGTGGAAGCCTGTGTGTTTATGCCCAGGCTTCCCTGGGATCTGCAGAGTCACCATGAAAAACAAGTAAATGATGGTCCCAAGGTCCATGTGGGCTGTGAGAAGAAGCCTCACTATCTCTAGTACCGGAGAACATGAAATTGGAAGAAAGACTTTTAAAATGAGTCTTTGTATCTAAGCACTCTGTCTAGTCTTCAAACCAGTTGGACATTAGATTCAATTTTTTAAATTTTGAATCACTCAATTATTTTATTGGAAGAGCCATGTAACTATCAATCAGGACTACCACTGAACAAAATTAAAACAAAGCAAGTCTCAAAAAGAATGCTGTAGTTTAAATAACTTTGATAACACTGGGCAGCCACATAGTTGCCTGGGAACTCCCTGGCCAATAAAGTGGAGCTGTCTTCAAGATGAACGGCAAACAGCCTAACCTTGATTTCCATACTTCAAATGTGACTGTCATTTGCTTGGCCACGAAGGACCCACATTATATAACATTGTTGTCTATGAAGTCAAGAAATTTTCTTAAATGAATTTAATAAAGTCCTTCAAATAAAGCTGCAGATGAAATCTATAGAGAGGTCATTTGTGTTTGAACTTTGGAGATGGAGCTTATCCCTGATAAATCTGGTTCTTCAGTAAGCATTCTAGGGCTCTGGCAGACATACCTAAAACACTGATGCAGTGCTGCTAATAGGAATCTTTTCAACTTCCATTTACCACACTGGCTGGCCAAAAAGTCTCCCAACCATTCATACATTCAACCCTTGCGCACATCCTCATTCTAACAGTTTCTTGGGACCAGTTAGGTTCCAAGTTACGTGCTCCATGTGTTCCTTCTCAGGAGTATGAAACATAACTTTGGTTGGGAGTGTATTTTCATCCAGATTTCCTGTGTGCAACCATACCCTTCAACAGTACATCTCCCAAATCTGAAACTCCATGGCTCACACTGTGGGAGCAATAGAAAATCTGGACCTGATTATGAGATGATGAAGCAGGGAGATGCAGGCATGTGAGGGGATCAGTGTACAAATGCATAAGCCCTGATGCAGCCCAGCCTGCTTCGAAGGACAGATCGTTTTGGGTTTGAACCCTGCTTATACATTTCAGCCTAATGAAGTCTAGCATTTGCTTTGTGCGGCGCTTGGGGAGCTTTTGGTGTTAACAGAATTCTTTTCTAAAGAAATTCCGTTGGATCTCTTCAGAATTTGTCCTGTTTCCAGGCTCCAATAGGAAAAACGTGGACAAGATGTTAATAGAAAAATCCCCCTCCAGGTTTTTTACTTGGCAGTCTCTCTGCTCCAGGGCTGCTCTGGCTCCAGTACGTGAGCAGGGCAGTGTGGTGGAGAATCTCAGGGCTTGTCTCCTGGTGGAAGGGACAGGAGGAACAGAAGCTACCCAGGAAGGTCACTGCTGAGAACTGAGCCTAAGGCTAGTGTCTCCATTTAGCTTCCATTGTGCTGGAGATTTTGTTCCAACTAAAGTCATATGTTATCACATGTGTCCTGTGCTCAAGGCTCTCAGATGAAAGGAGGCAAAGTCTTCCCATGACTTTTCGGACATGGCTCTCTTCCTGTTGCTGGGAAGAGTAGTGGTGGTGTGTTTAGGGAAGAAGATAGGGTTTTTGGAAGTGTGTGTGTGTGTGTGTGTGTGTGTGTGTGTGTCTTAGGGTTACTATTACTCTGATGAAACACCATAACCACAAGCAAGTTGGGAAGGAAAAGGTTTATTTGGCTTCAGTTCCACATTGTAGTTGATCACTGCAGAAAGTCAAACAGGGCAGGATCCTGGAGGCAGGAGCTGATGCAGAGGCCATGGACGGGTACTGCTTACTGGCTTGCTCCCATGGCCCACTCAGTGTGAATTCTTATAGACCGTAGGAGCACCACCCCAGAGTGGCACCACCTACTGAGTCCTCCCACATCTATTACTATTAAGAAAATGTCCAACAGGCTTGCATATAGCTCATTCTTACAGAGATATTTCCTCAGTTGAGGCTCCCTCTTTCCAATGACTATAGCATGTATCAAGTTAATATAAAGCTAGCTAAAACAAATATATATATATATATATTCATTGTTAAAATTTTCAAACAATTGAAGCTGCTGACTCTGAAGACCTGTGTGGTTATTGTTGCCCACGTGGTAGCAAGGAGGCAACTCCCTCCCACAAGTTGTCCTCTGGCCTCCAGGTACATGTGAACTTCCTCCCTTCCACGTCACCAACACAAACAAATAAATACAAAACAGAAAGTTTTAAAGAGTTGAAAAGCATAGTGACAGAGTGCTTGCCTAGCCCAGTACTCAAAAAGTTAACCAGTCCTTGGATACAAGTCCTTGGATAAGAAAGTCAAACTCCCCTCAAATCCAACACATAGAAATACTAATATTTCAGGGAACTAGGTGTCTTTTGAGTTTTTCTATATTTGACCTGATGAAAGAGAATGAAATCATATTATGAAAGATTTTATAACTGCTCTTTGAAGTTCACACTGCGTGTTGTATGTTTTCCCACACTGATGTGTGTCTCCAACATCATGAGCAATATCTATACAGCCCTTGGTAAAAACATCCTGTTCGAGCCTTCAAGGTCCTTGTGCTTAACCTTTATTTATTTATCCCATCATTTCTTTAGCATAAATTTATGAAGCAAAACTTCACATTGATAAAAGTAAATATTGTGAACTGACTTTTGGGGGTTGGGTCTCCAATGTTCTCCTTCTTTCTATTTATTTCTTCCCAGCTTAATTCCAGCAAATGCTGGATGCTTGGATTCTTTCCACCCTTGGGTGATGTTTTATAAATTAACAGAAATAGTCACAAGTGAAATTTTCAAGTTCCTTTTAGGGGAAATGCCCTTGTGGAAGTAAACAGGATCCTGGGGATCTTCCCAGATCACCAGTGTGGTCCTCATTTCTCCCCTGTCTCTTTTCGAAAAGACTGCTTTCTTTGTAGGTAAGATTGGTGTCTTCAGTGAAGGGAAATTCCCAGTGCTAGGAAAGAGCAGAGCCCACCACCCTCGCCTTTACTAACACCCAAAGGAAAGTTTGGCTAATGGGTTAATTTTTGCTGGCCATACGTTTTAAATCTGGGATTTCTTAGTCATTGAAGGGTTAAGGCTCAGGCCCTTTTATCCTTTTATTAGTGAATTCACTCAAGTGTAGGCAGACAGAAAACGGTCAAGTGGCCGAAGATAAACTTGTTAAATCCCTGGGAGTCTTTCCTTCTTGCTCTGGGCGTTTATCATCTTGGTGGAGTTAAAAGGCAATTAGGCCTGTAGGTCTTTGCTGGTTTGTTTATTGGCGTTTTACACATGGGTGTTGAAGAGACAGGGGCCTATTCCCTTTTCCAGTCCTGATGGCCAGAGGGAAAGGAGACCTCAGCCCAGCAATGTAGGTCTCCTTGAAAGACAGACTTGGCAGAAAGCTGGAGGAAAATCATTTAAATATAGTACCTGTTCCCCACAATGCTCATTGTTGGTGGAAATGCAGTCTGCTGGCTCCATGCTGTGTCCCATTTCCTGGGAAATGGTTTTATGGGGGGACATTTGATGAAAAAGTTCATTCTAATTGTTTGCTGCCCTGAGGTGTTAGTGAAGTTGAAGTGTCCTGGAAAAGTTCTTTCTCAGTCTCTGGAGCGCATTCAAACACACACACACACACACACACACACACACACACACACACACCCCATTCTCTCGTGATAAAAGAGTGCCAGCTGTGGTGGGGGCAGATTTCCACTCTGCACGCCCGCACCCCCCAGTTCTCCCAGTCTCTTTAGCCAAGCTGGACTTGGAAAAATTCATGGAAAGAATCTTGGCATTCTCTGCAACTTCTCCCTTCTTCCGTCCTTGTGCTCATATCCTTTATAACCCTGTGAGAAAAGCCTTGCATTCAGTTCAAGCTTACCCGTGACTAACACTCATGACTTAGCCAAGCAACATGGCTCCTTCCACAAACCATTCTTGCAATTTGACTTTCTCCACTATCAACATGGACACTTCAGTGTGATCCTGGGGTAAACTTCTCCAACTGGGGATGCTCTGTAATTTAAACACAGATTGATGGAGCTTGGAGGTGGCTCAGGGGATCTAAGTCAGGTCCCCAGCACCATGTAACAAGCCAAGCACAATGCCGTACATCTGGATTCCCTTCCCAGGTGAACCCCTGAGACACACTGGCCAATGCCAGTCAGTCTGGCTGAAGTTTCAGTTTAGGTAAGAGACTGTCTCAAAAATGTAAGATGAGTGAGCTTGATAGGTAAAGCTTGATGGCCTGAGTTCAAGTCTAGAAACCTACATACTAGAGAGGCAGATTGTTCTCTGACCTTCACACATTCACTGTGGCAAACATGTGAATACACACACACACATACGCATATACAAACACAAGACACAATTTTAAAAATAGAGTTGAAGAACAATTGAAGGTATCCAGAAATCCAATGCTAATCTCTGGGCCCATATATACCCACATACATGTGCATACATACACACAGCTTCACAGACAAGTACATGCACAGAAATCCTTGCTTATCACACACACACACACACACACACACACACACACACACACACATACACACACACAGAGGTTGAGGAGTCAGTTAGCTCTTGAGTTTGATTGTGAGTTCCACATCCTAACTTTGTGGGTCCAGTCAGTTTCAGTCTCTGTAACATAAGAACAAGGATGGTCTTTTCTGTGTTTATTTGAGAAAGTAAATGTGCAAAGAGCTTATTATGGCACATGAGACAATCAATGGTAGCTGTCATTATTTAAATGTACTTTCTCTGACACACAAATGTCGTGTATATGTAAGTGAACGCATAGTCAAGACAATTACCTTGAAAAAAGAAAACTCATCTATTTTTAATCTTACCTACTAGAGTATAAAAGCCCCATCTGTGTAGAGAGAAAGTCTTTGCCCTGGTCCAAGATACCTGGAATGTGAGGACGTGAGTTAGCACAGCTAAGGGCTGTGCTCACCATCAATGGCACTCCTCTCTGGAGCCTGAGCACTCCTCATTCAAATCCGGGTTTCTTCAGAGTTGGCACCCTGCCTTAATTCTCTCCACTACAGAAAACACAATAGATAACTGCGCCTTTTATTCCCAATGTGACCCTCCATGTTCTGAAACTAATTTGCCATTGAGTCCTGCCAGCCTCTGCTGGAGGACTTCCTCTAGCAGAGTAATGTGGTTCTGATTAAGGACATCCTATAAGGCCCAGGAGGACAGCCTGGGAAGGAAATGGTCTGAGACATGAAGAGAATGGGTTTCTAGCCGCTGGTGGGACATGCTATGTTAAAGACTGAGGTGTAGGGGGTTTCTCCTTAGGAGACTCTAAGAGAGAAGAAAAGCAAATGGCTGACAAATTGGCATCTTTTATGCAAAGCTGACAGGCAAGCAGACCTCTAAGCAGAGAGAGGATATGCAAAATCCTAAAGCCAAATGGCAGGCAGCAGGCCTTTTGAAGTCCCTGCTGGCCCGCCACTTCTAACAACAAGACTTCAACTGCATGGCCTCCTCATAAAGATAGGAAAACTTGCTTTTCAACTCAAATATCATAGTTCGAAAAGTGATATTTCATTTCCCTCCCTAGTGCAAGCAGACTTCTGTGCTGTATAGGAAGCAGGCTAGTTTTTAATCCCTCAATCCTATGAATTGAGTTGCAAATGCTAAACTTTGCCTTATCCCATGGAGGCTGAGAGCTCCATGTTGGGCCCTGCTAAGCACTGGCTGGTCCCCACCCTGACTAGTAGGCAACCCAGGAACTTGGGAGACCCCATTTGTTCCCCCTGGCCTGGCAGGAGGTGGGCATCCGTGGAAGGGAAGGCAGAAGTGATGCTGAGCGGGCAGTGGGGTTTTGGAGAACATGGAGTTTCTTTACCAAATACCTAAGAATTGACTAATAGTTGTAACTCTAATATGATTTTCTTGTTAATCTCTGTCAAAGCATGAAATCTGATATGTTAACCATGACTAAGCCGTGAAATTTGTCAACTTTGTCTGTAATTTACACGAGCGCTCTACTTTTCCCCTTAAGCCTTAACACAAAGTGTAGAACATTACTTCCCAGCATGCTCTTCCCAGCAGGCTCTTCCCAGCAGGCTGTTAGTATCCTTTGACAATAAGAACAGAGGGTATGAATTTCTCATGCTGTTTCAGGAACCAAGGACAGATAAAGATAAAACCTTAAAAACTTTATTTTCCTTTGAGGTGATAACCATGAACATACTACATCTGCTTAGATGTCAGGGAGTATCAATAAACGTTCAAATTAGTTTTATGGTTTACATCAACGGACATAATAATAAACTTCCTTAAAGTGGTAGATTGTTTTGTGGAAAAAAAATAATAAATGAATAAAACATGCATTATTTCTTGTTTAGCTTGAATTATAAGTTGTATGATTAATCTCTTCAAGCCAGTTTGAATATAGGCATTCTACATTGACTATGTGGATGAAGTTGTGTAAGGCATTTAACTGCCATCCTGGCTTTTTTTTCTTCGTAAAAACTACCAGAGCTAATTTGTAGTAGCTTTAAGGTCCTTTGGGGGCTCAGAGCTGGACATAGATATTCATGTCTAATAGCCCATTGAGACTATTACCTAACTCAATAGTCTGTGTTTGGTCACTTGGTAGCCCTAGAAGACTGCTAACATCATAAAACTGAGGGAAAATGGAGGAGCAGTGGGCAGTTTGGAGCAGTGGACAGCATGCCCTGTGAAGGAAAGGAGAGCTGTGGGCAAGAAGAAAGGAGTGTGGGTGAATGGGAATGTGGGCAGGCTGGGATGTCAATTCTCTTCTGTCCCTGCCAAATATTTTCTCTTCAACTCAAAGAAAAATGACCCCGAACCTCCCAGCTGTTTCCTACCCTCTGTGCTACAGATCCAGGATCCGGTAATCAAATGATCTAGAGCTAAGAGTGCTTTGTTGACTTCAGTCAGTCAGCACATAGCCAGTGTTTTAAAACTTTGTTTTTAAAATCTTCGGCAGTCTCCAGAACCTAAGAGAACCCTTCTCAGAAATCTGGCTACTGGGTCTAAAGGACATGATCTGTGCAAACAGCCTGGCCTGTTCCCTCCTCCACAATGGAACCGGAGGGCATGGAGTTCAGTGATTGATAGATCACACTGAACACCGGACCATGTCTTCTGCTTCACAGTTTCTCACTGGGACCCCAGCCTATTCCATTCCCAGCCAAATATGAGGGAGGAATACCAAGGCAGAGAACTTTGGGATTCTTGTATTTCCACTAGAAAGCTCTTGGACCTTTAAATGGCCTGTGGATATCATAGGATCTATAGATGCTCTCACAGCCTCAAAAGTCATACTTTGCAAGAGAGTGGAACGGTAAAACAAAAACTTTCAACATTTACCAAATGCTCTCAAATTTGTGACCTCCAAAAGGGTCAACAATAATTTCCCTATAATTTGTGCCCCTAAAAGTCACTTTTCCTGTTCTGATTGTGAGTTGCAAGGTTACCAATTACATCCACTTTAACCTTTCAAGGCAAATGTAGCATATAATCCTCTGAGTGCCCGAGGTCCGGGCTTGCTTGTAAAACAGCAATTGGGTTGTGAATTCCGTAAGTTGTCTCTGCAGCTGAATTCTAACCAGAGCCAGGTTCTATCTTACTTAAAGCTGACATACTTCAAACCTATTGAAATAGTTTAGGTTTCTTTTTAATGCCCCATTTATTCTGAGCCATCAAAAATCATTTCTTGGCCTTATTCTTCTTTGGTCTTGGTTTAGAATTGCCAGATTTAGCAAGTATAGGAAGGTTAGGAGTGTTAGAGCAATTGGCTAGGTTAAAAGTATGTTCTGTTTGCAGAAGAACTCTGGTTCAGTTCCCAGTGTCCACATGGAGGCTAACAGCAAGCTATAACTCCCAGTTAAAAGGTAAGAATACCCTATTCCAGTCTCCTCAGGGACCAGTCAAGAACATGAGCAAGGATGTGGGACAGGAAAAGTGTTGAATCCTCACGGCACTAGTCCATAAGAACAGAGGACCTGTGAGGAGAGCCCACTGTCCATGGGAACAGAGGACCTGTGAGGAGAGCCCACTGTCCATAGGAACAGAGGACCTGTGAGGAGAGC